>JAAALK010000166.1:0-30611 GCA_019279435.1 Zizania palustris | reverse complement strand
CACCTTCGGCTATTTTTGCAGAAGTCTACCAGCCGGAGCTTGGACTTCGCAGAATTTGGCCACCTTCGGCTCTTTTTTTGCAGAAGTCTACCAACCGGAGCTTGGACTTCGCAGAATTTGGCCACCTTCGGCTCTTTTTTGCAGAAGTCTACCAGCCGGAGCTTGGACCTTCGCAGAATTTGGCCACCTTCGGCTCTTTTTACGGATGTCTGCAAGCTGCAGCTTGGACTCCGCAGATTTTGGCCACCTTCGGCTCTTTTTACGGAAGTCTACCAGCCGAAGCTTGGACTCCGTAGAATGTGGTATGGCTCTTTTACGGATGCCTACAAGGTATCAGCTTGGGCTCCGGATGGATTTCAGCCACCACACCGGAGGCTTCGACTTTATGGGTACGAAGTCCGGAAATACAACCCAGCTTAATGACACTTCCCTCTCGATCGACTTCCGTTCCAGCGCGTCCGCTCGGAAAGCTAGGAGTGTCAAGGGGAAGGCAACTATCAGGGTGTATGCTTTATTAATTTAGAGGTGATTACAAGCAAATTACAAGGAGCCCTTATGCGAAGTATCGCTTTAGGTGCTCCGCATGCCAAGTATGTGCTAACTCTTCACCTTCTAAATTAGCTAATTTGAATGAACCAGGGCGCCCTGAGCGGACAATTAGATATGGACCTTCCCATTTATTGCCTAACTTCCCTGGTGCTATAATGCTTCGTAGAACAAGATGACCCGGCCTTAACTCGCTGAGCTTAACCTTCGGGTCATACCAAGTCTTCGTCTGCTGATGATACTTTGATAAATTAGCTACAGCTCGAAGTCTTGTTTCTTCTGACAAATCTAACGAAGCTTGTCTTTCTTCTTCGATGTCTGGTTCGGTGCTGCGAAATGATCCCCCTTTGAGCTCCGTTGGAGTCATTGCTTCATCTCCGAATAGTAGTCTGAACGGAGTAAAACCTGTGGACCTTGTTTGCGTAGTCCGAATGGACCATAGAATCTTCGGAAGCTCTTCGGTCCACAGTCCCTTTGATAATCCTACTATTCTTCGATTTAGCCCTGATAAAATATTTCCATTGGCTCGCTCAACGGCTCCATTGGACTGAGGATGTCTCACTGCAGCAAAACATAGTTGAATGCCTAGGTCTTCGCAAAATTTCCTGAAGGGTTATGCATCGAATTGTGTTCCATTATCAACTGTGAGATATCTAGGCACTCCGAACCGGCAAATAATGTTCTTCCAGAAGAATTTCTGTACATTGTTCGAAGTGATAGCTGTTAAGGGTTCTGCTTCTACCCACTTAGAAAAATATTCAATAGCTACCACTGCGAACTTCAGATTTCCCTTTGCTAACGGAAAGGGACCAATTAGATCCATACCCCATCTGGCCATGGGCCATACCGGAGCAATGACTTGAAGAGCTGTTGGTGGGCGATGACTCCGTCAACCCATCCACTGGCATCCTTGACAAGTGCGGACCAAGCTCTCCGCATCAGCTGTTATTGTGGGCCAATAAAGCCCCTGGCGAAGTGTTTTTCCTGCCAGAGCTCTAGGGGCTAAATGACTTCCACAAAGGCCTTCGTGAATTTCTCGAAGAATTTCTTGGCCTTCGGCTTGAGATATACATCGGAGTAGAGGGGAACATACTCCGGCCTTGTATAATATACCGTTGATTAACTGATAGTTTCTTGCTCTGAGCTTTAATCTTGACAATTGGGGCTCTTCGGGCAAATTTGTTCCTCCTTGCAAGAGTTCTATGATCGAATCTTTCCAATCTGCACTAGGAATGCAGAGAATCTCTGCAGAGGCAACTTGTGGCACCGAAGGTACATTGAGCTCCTCATAGAAAGCTTCGTCAGGCACATCCACAGCTCCGGCAGCAGCCTTCGCTAAAATGTCCGCTTGCACATTCTCAGCTCTTGGTATACTCCGAATGGAAATACCCTTGAAATGTGCTTCGATCTTGCGGATTTCTTCCAAGTACTTTGCAAGCTGTGGATGTCGGACTTGAAAACTTTTGTCTACGTGCCCTGCTACTATCTGAGAATCTGTTTTTATAATTATCCTTGTAGCCCCTAGAGCACGTGCTTTCCGGAGTCCCAATAAAATTCCTTCGTACTCCGCTATATTATTGGTAGACTTAAAGTTGAGTCTTGCGGAGTACATTGCTCTTTGCCCTGACGGTGAAATCAATACTGCCCCAATGCCTGCTCCGGATGCTTGGAAAGCCCCATCGGAGTAAATAGTCCAAACTCCGTCATCTGATTTCTCCGGAGTCAACTTCGTAGGTGGAGTCCACTCTGCTACGAAGTCTGCTAGGACTTGAGATTTGATAGCTGTCCTTGCCAGGAAAGATATGCCGAAGGGTGCTAGTTCTACTGCCCACTTTCCAATCCTTCCAGTGGAATCTTTGCTTCGGAGCATATCTCCTAGGGGATACGAAGTTGGTACAATTACATTATGAGCCAAAAAATAATGTCTTAGCTTCCTCGAAGCCATTATCAGAGCATAAACGAACTTCTCAAGTTCGGAGTATCTTGTTTTCGCTCCTGACAATGCTTCGGATACAAAATAGACAGGATTTTGGACCAACTTCCCATTGATATCCGCTTCTCTGACAAGGACTGCGCTGACAGCTGAGCCTGTAGCTGCAAGATACAGAAGTAGGGTTTCGTCCGCAATAGGCACCGTAAGTGTAGCAAGATTGCTGAGATAATCATTAATATCTTCGAAGCTTTTCTGACACTCCGGTGTCCATGCAAAATCTTCGGACCCTTTCAAAGCTTTAAAGATTGGCAAGCTCCTCTCCGCAGACCTTGATAAAAACCTGCTAAGTGCGGCCAGACGTCCAGTCAGCTTTTGCACTTGCTTTAAATTCTCCGGAGGAGCCATCTTCTGCAGCGCAGTTATTTGAGTAGGGCTAGCTTCAATTCCCCTGCTTGAAACTAAATACCCTAACAACTTTCCAGCCTTAGCTCCGAATATACATTTTTCGGGGTTAAGACGGATCCCACATGCCCGAAGGCTATTGAATGTTTCTGCTAAGTCTTGGCTATGTTGGTGCTTTAAAGCACTCTTTATTACAATATCATCCATATAGGACTCCACATTGCGACCTAGTTGATGACCTAGAGCCTTAGCAACTAATCTTGAAAAAGTAGCCCCGGCATTTCTTAGGCCGAAGGGCATTCTTACATAGCAGAAGACTCCCGAAGGAGTTAAATCTTTACCAAATTGAAAAGTGTATTCTTTACCATCTTTGACAATAATCTTCGTTGCAATCTCTCCTTCGGGACTTGGTCTTGGAAATGACTTCTTCGAAGCTTCGGAGGAGGCTGAAAAAATTTCTTCATTATCTTGGACACTATTCACTTGCCTCGGATCAAGAGGAGGACCGTGACCATATTCTGCCCTCCGAGCCATGGCTTGATCTCCGAAGATTGTCAGGACTCCTGCTTGCGTGGGCATCTTCATGCACAAGTAGTTGTGATGCGCCACAGCTCCGAACTGATTCAACATGCCCCGTCCGAAGATGACATTATAAGCATACGGGGCATCTATCACATCAAAGATAACTTCTTCAGTTCGGGCTAGTAAACCTTCTCCGAAGGTTACTTCCAAGCCTATCTGGCCGAGTGCATCGAGCGGAGGTCCTGCGAAGCCTTGCAAAGGACGAGCCGCTGGGAGGAGATGCTTCCGGGAAATGCATAACTGATCGAAGGCTTGTACAAAGATAATATCTGCTGAACTACCTCCGTCAATTAGCACCCTTCGGACTTCAGTCCCTGCAATATCAACAGTAATAACCAATGGATCTGCATGCGGGAACTTAATACTAGCTGCATCCTCCGCAGAGAAAGATATTGGAACATGAGACCACTCCGGCATTGCAGCTGCAGATGACGAAGTCCCAATATGGCCTACTTCTCGAACGTATTCTCTTCGCTGTCTCTTGGACATGCTTCCGAGGGTACCTCCTCCGGAGATAGGGAGAACTACTCTCTTTCCTCTATCTTGCCCTTCCTCTTGCTTCGGAGGTGGCATAACATTGGCCACCGGAGGGTGCCTTGGAGCATCAAAATTTTCTATCCGCGCTACAGCCTGGACCGGGTCTGGGCGCGCTGCTGCTGGACTTCGGTCGGTACTGCCTCGACCCGAAGTTCTTTCCAAGTATTCTCCCCTTAGGGTAAGGATAGCCTTGCAAGTGTTAGTTGCATGGCTTCGATTCTCTCCATGAATACAGCAAAAAAGGGTCTGGCCTTTGCCAGCCGTTTTCCCTGGCGGCCTCCAGCCGCTGGACTTGTTCCCCGCAGACTGTGGAGCTCTTGGTGCAAACTTCTGTGGGGGTGCAATGTTTAAGACTTCAGAGCGAGGGTGCTTTTGCCCTCTTCTTCTATCATGTTGCACTTCGAAGACTGGTTCTTGCGGCTGTGCCGAAGTCTTCAACTCTGTTTTAACTTCCGTCAATACTGTCGAAGTAGCAGTAGTCCTCCGAAGCCAAGCTTCTTCTGACCTCGAGTACTCCTCGAAGTACGACATCAGCTGTGACACTGTGGTGATGCTCTTCCGATGCAGTTTATCCAGAAGGCCTTTATGACTGACGCCTTCCCGAGCCGCATCAACCACCGAGGATGTGGACAGCCCCCGAATTTGCGACTTCGTGTGAGCGAAGCGCTTGAAGTACTGCCTCAATGTTTCTCCGGGGAGCTGTTTCACTTGGAAAAGGCTTCCTGTTGACATGGGGGGCACGAAGGTGCCCTGAAAGTTACTTATAAACTTCCTCTTCAACTGTGACCACGAAATGATTGATCCTGGCTTTAAAGACCAGAACCATCTCAACGCCACTCCTTGAAGAGCTAATGGGAAGCACTTCGCCATAGTCTCTCTGTCTCCGCCGCTAGCCTCAATCGCTAGGGCATAAGAACGCGCAAACTCACTGGGATCTTCGTCTCCGGCATACTTGCAGAGCTTCGAAGTTTTGAACTTCGGATCGAAGCAAACCTTCTGAAGCTCAGGATGCAACGGAGATTCATTGTCGTAAGAGGCGTTCTCCGTAGCTTCGGGATAACCAAGATCGTCGTCTTCGGGCACTTCGGGGATAGCTGGGGTGGCTTGAGAGCGAAGCCTGTTCGCAGCCTCTTGTCGCCACCTCGCTACCTCAGCTTGAAGATTGGCCATTTGAGTGGCCATGTCTCCAAGGCTATCTTCATCTCCTCCGGAAGGACCTTCCGGGTCTTGAGAACTGGTATGATCAGTTCGAATTGGAATGGAGGGTGGCGGAGTGGCTCCGGCGGTCGGAGTATGGAAGGGGTTGGCGGAGAGGTTTCGTATCCTCGAGGGATAGAAGCCCCTTGCGGAGTTTGAGGTGGAGGGATAGTCGAAGACCCTCCGACTTCGACTGTGTCGAAGGGTATTTCTCCAGAGATCCGAGAGGACCTCCGAGTGGGATTGCGAGGTGCGCTCCGCTTAGGAGGCATGATGTAAGAAATTGGTAGAGAACGAAGTTTTTCGGACTAGGTTCCCCACGGACGGCGCCAACTGTTGGCGTAAAAGATTACGCTAACAGGTTTCTGTAAAAAAGAAACTAACAAACGAAGTGTTTGTGAAGCAAACTGTTCTAAGCCTCCGAAAGGATAATAGCTTAGAATAGTTCGAAAGTGTGTATTGAATCACTTGTATTCGGTCCCTATTACAGGGTGAAATGGGGGTATTATAGGACTAAACATTAAGGAAAAGACCTATTTACCCCTCTATTACAACCGACATTAAGGAAGCTATTCTGTTTCCTTAATAGGGCTAAAATGGTAAAAGACTAATCTAATAGGATAGAAGATAAGTCTTCCATCTTAGCTGGCAGAAAAGATCCTGAAGGGCTTTGGTTCGAAGACATACTTCGAACTAGTGCCTGTCTTCGGGCTTCGAACGAGGTTCTGGGCATCTTCGAAGATGGTCTTCGGACAATCTTCGAACTGGTTGACTGCCTTTATGCTGCTTCGGCAATAACCCCGAAGATGAGATATTTTCCCCCAACAACGTGAAACATTTAGTAGCGCAGTGGTGCGCGGGGCTCACTTGGGGCCGTGCGGTTCGAGGTTCGAACCTCGCTGCCGACAGGCGGTTTGAGGTTTGAACCTTGCTGTTGGCCCCCAAAATTAAATTTTTTAAAAAATTTCTATTGTTGTTTAATAAATTTTCTATTGATGTTTAATTAAATCCTCATTTGATCTTGAAAATGTTTTAACAATAAATGACATAATTGATTTTACAAATACGCACGCTAAACATAAATGATCTAGCCTTGCACTAATTTTCCATCGCCATTGGTGCGTAGATAAGGAATCACACTGCCAAATGACAGTTTTGCTTCAACCACATTGATCCTTGATATGTCAACGAAAAACGGCACCTCATCAAACTGATTGTATTCTTCTTCGTCTTCGACTCCATCAACTCCAACAATTCTTTGTTTTCCTGGAGCAACGATGTATTTTTTCTCATCTTTAGGATCAAGTATGTAAAATACTTGTGCCACGGATTGAGCGAGTATCCAAGGGTCATCTTTATAAGCCACCTTATTAAGGTCAACTATCGTAAACCCGTAATCATCCACCTCCACAGCTTCTAGATGTCTGACCCACTGACACTTAAATACAGGGATTTCTATAGAGTTCCCATAGTTAAGTTCCCATATTTCTTCGATGTATCCATAGTAAGCATTCTTTTGTCCAGTGCTATCTTCTGCTTCTCCTCTGACACCACTATTTTGGCGCTGACTCTTTTGATCCTTTGCTTTGGTATAGAATGTGAAACCATTGATGTCATACGCTTGCCATGTTTTAACCATGCTCAATGGACCGTAAGACAATTTATTTATCATCATCTCTTCGTCGGTTTCTCCAATCGAAAGGTTTAGATCCCTCAGCCATGATGTGAAATAAATTTTGTGTTCTTTCATAATCCATTGTTCATCGCGATCTTCATTCTTTTCACGAAGCTCTTGCAGGTGTTGTTCAACATATGGTCTCATAATCGCCAACTGATGCATTACACTGTAATGTGATTCTCTTATTGTTTGGTAACTATTGTCTCGTATGATTTTCCTGACTTTAGTTCCTTTACCGGTGAGTCTTCCATGGTGTCGGGACACGGAAACTCCTATTGGTCTTCCATCTCTTATGTAATCTGCGTAGCACTCAATGACTTCCTCAGTCGTGTAGCCCTCTATCATGGAACCCTCTAGATAAGCACGATTTCGTACGTAACCCTTGAAGATAACCATTAGACGCTCGTACGCATACATATTGTGCAGGTACGTTGGACCGAGAACAAAGATTTGGTCTGCTATATGTATCATATAGTGCTCCATAATATCAAAATATGAAGGAGGAAAGCACATCTCAAGCTGACACATAGTCTCCCTCATTTGTTTACGTAATTCATTTAACTCTTCAGTGTCGATCACCTTCTTTGATATGACATTGAAGAAGTGACACATGCGTGTTATCACCATCTTCAGAAATGAATGTTTGACTCCTCTTACTGCGATGGCGAGGAATAGCCCAAGCATAACATGACAATCATGAGTGTTGTAGCCGCTCATCCTCAAATCTGCTACGGAGACAATATTCTTTATATTCATTGAGAATCTTGTTGGAACTCTAATTCCATGTAGACACCTGCAGATTGATCTTTTCTCGTCAATTGTGAGGTTATAGCTAGCAGCCGGAAGGAAAAATTTTCCATTGGCCCTTTCCTATGGGTGAAGCTCGGGTCTAATTCCAAGAGTTTGAAGGTCCCTTCGTACTTTGAGTCCATCTTTTGATTTGCCCGGTATGTCTAACAAAATACCGATAGTGATTTCAAAGACATTCTTCTCAACGTGCATTGTATCGATAGCATGACCAATCTCCAACTCCTTCCAATAGGGCAAATATCTAAAGAAGATCGACTGCTTTTTAAATGGAGCGTCCTTTGAAATTTTTTCAGATTTCTTCCTCTTCTTTCCGAAAACAACTTTGATATTCTTTACCATTTCGAATAGAAATTTGCCATCTCGATTTCATGGAGGCTGTCCAAGCTCGATTGTACCGTCGAAATGGTTCCTATTTCTTCGATATTTGTGGTTTTTTGGTAAAAATCTGCGGTGTCGCATATATATCGTCTTAACGAATGATGGAAGATGCATAGATTCTGTCTGGTCCACACACACTACACATGTCGTCTTTCCTTTAACCTGTCTTGTTAGGGACATGCGTTCTGGGTTGTCAGCTATGGTGCAAAAGATTATGGCTCTTAGATTGAAGTGCTCTTTCTTGTGCTCATCCCACACATAGACACCATGTTCCCATAGACGTTTCATATCCTCCATCAAAGGTTCTAGAAAGATATCAATGTCATTGCCAGGTTGTTTTGGACCAGAAATTAGAGTAGTGAGCATAAGGTATTTTCTTTTATGGCACAACCATGATGGAATGTTGAACAAGCATAGAAAGACTGGCCACGTACTATGTGGGTTCCTCATCTCACCGAAGGGATTCATTCCATCTGTGCTAAGTCCCATCCTAATATTTTTAGGATCGTTCGAGAAATCTGGATGGGCCAGGTCAAATGATTTCCACTGCCTAGCATCCGCAGGGTGCCGAAGTTTTCCGTCCTTCTTTCGCCCAGCGAAATGCCAGATTAATAGTTCAGCATCTCTAGGATTAGAGAACATACGTTTCAAGCGATCAATCACCGGTAGGTACCACATTACTAAGGCTGGAACTTTCCTCTCCGTCTTTTTTCCAGGATGGTCTTCAATAACATTTTTATCCCTCTTCTGCAACCTCTTATTATTCTTCTTCTGGTGGTCATTGTAGTCCTCCACACAGTCATTTGGACGTTTGTATCGACTCGCGTTGCACTGCGGACATCTCTCTAACAATCCATACTCTTTTCGATATAGGATACAGTGGTTCGGGCATGCATGAATCTTCTGAACGCCCAAAGTCAACGGACAAATCATCTTCTTTGCTTGGTACGTATCAGATGGTAAACCATTGGGTTTTGGCAAAACCTTTTTTAGGAGTTGTAAAAGATCTGAAAAACTAGTGTCAGACCATCCATTGCTGGCCTTCAGTTTCATAAGCTCAAGAATTGTGTACAACACAGTATACTGCTTATCGCATCCGTGGCGTTCCTCGTAAAGAAGGTTTTTTGATGCTTTGTCAAGTGCTTCAAAGTTATCGTATCCTTTGGTTGTAGTTCTCTGCAACAACACCTTAGGCGCAACATTTCGCATCAGTTCCTCCACATCAAAGGCGTCATCATCATCATGTTGATCAACATCATCATGTGTTATGTCGGATGTATGATCACAACCTCTTCTATCTTGATGAGCATCTTGTGGCACATCAGAATCTTCAAGCGGATTTTGGCCCATCTCACCATGTTTCGTCCATATATAATAGTTCTTCACGAAACCATTTTTCAACAAGTGAAATCGTATGGTTTAACGATCAGAACACGGATACATCGCTTCGTTTTTACAAACTTTACAAGGACAATATATTGCCTCTTCACTCTGACGGGAAGCATATTGTGCGACAGCTTCAGTAAATTCAGTTACTCTGTTAAAATATGCCACCACATCTCCATCGTTGGACGAGTACATCCAGGACCTGTGCTCCATCTAAAACATATATTATTTGAAAAATATTAATAAATTCATTATTGTTAATTTTAGTAATTTACAAATTGAAAATATATTGATTTATTATCGCTCATAACAACATTAATTAAAAATCCTCAATGCTTTAATTAAAACTATTTATTAAGCAGAAAAAATTATTAAATAAATTAACTATATTGGTTTCTCTCTCTCCAAACAACATAACTCTAGATCTATAATCATAAATCAAATTAAAAAAGAGATTAAAATGACGTAAATCAATATACAAGTGATGAATAATTGTGAGGAGGGTCATATTTGTTCATTTGGGAGAAGGTAACACTGTAAATGGAAGATTATTTGAAAATTTCTATTCACAAACCCTAAATTAGAAAAACGCTAATAACTCATTGTATACATGATTAAATACAAAATAAATGTGAGATTCGGCATGGATTTACCTCCTAGAATGAAATCCTTCAAAAGAAACGAAAACAAAGCCTCCCCCATCTTTATCTAGATTTTTGTCGCCATTGTACGGACAAAATTAAATGCGAACTCCAGTAGAGCTCGGGGAGGAAGAAGCTGCGCATTTATAGCTAGAATAGTAGTGGCGGTCGCAAGTGATGTCATCAATACTTTAGTGGCGGCCATATTAGCAGCGGCGGGCAGCACCAGCGCCCGCCACTGCTATTGGTACAATAGTGGCTGTCCGGGATGATGTCAGCACCGACCGCCACTACTTTACCAACAATAGTGGCGGGCGCTGGTGCTGCCGTCAGCACCAGCAACTGTAGTGGCGGGCATCTAATGGCCCGCCACTACAGTGGTTTTTCCCAACGCCACTACAGTGACGATTTGTAGTAGTGAAATCCTCCGCGATTCGCTCGTCGCCGGCCCCCTCCCCTCCATTTATCGCCGGCATTGAATCCCCTGCATCGCGCCGACCGTTTCCCCTCTTAATTTCATGCGTAATCATCCCGTTGTCGCCCGCATGAAGTGAAACCGCCTCGCCGGCGTTTACTCACGGCCTCCCCTGATTGCGCCCTCCCTGCCCCCGCCGGTACCCCTATTTAAACCCGCGACCACCGCCGCGCTCAACCCCCACGCTAATTCGCTACGAGAACAAACAGAACGCTCGCACTCCAGTCACCTCTCGCCGTCGCCGGAGTCTCTCTCCGTCCTCGCCGACCACATCTCCGTGACCGCCAGAGCCTCCTAAACCTCGGCCACCCCTTCGTCGATGACGAACCCCACCGGAACGTCACCGCCGACGAGGACCCAAACGTCTTCGCCACCTCCGCCCATCGCCCGCCATGCCCCGTCGACCTCGGACCACCGCAAGGGCACCCTCGTGTTCCCCGTAGTCCCCTCTTTACGTTTTTAGCCTTAGTTAGGCCGGATAACCCTTGCCGTTGCCAGAATCGCTCACCGTCGCGTCGCCGGTGTCGGGGAAGACGAGTTCTTTACCCCTCCCGATGCGTGTCATGCCGGATTCCATCCTGGCCACACGATCTCAATCTGACGGCATAGATTAGAGCCTTTTCATCGTTTAATCTCGTGCGTCCATCTGGTCAAAGGGGTATCGAGCGCTGTGGGCCGTTGATCGCAACTTAACGCCCCGCCTCGCCCTCGCACGTTGGATCTAGATCAAACGGTCCAGATTGGGCCTGACCACGCGCACAGTGCGCGGGTTCACCGTGAGCCCGGCTCACCGTGGACCCGAGACTGTATTTGGATTTAAATTAAATTCCAGAAATGCTTTTAAACTTCCAAAATTCATATCTTGCGCATTTTAACTTCAAAAATTACCATTTCAATTCTAGAAAATTTGTAATATTATTCTCTACATGTTCATACAATAAAAATAGTATACTTACTTTGAATATTTCACCCTTATTTAATAAAGTATCCAAATGCTCTTTAAGGAAAATTACAAATTTAATTAATTAAATTTCAGCAAAATATGTATTTATTCTTTTCCTGTTAATGTAATGGAACCACTATGTTTTCTCTGGACCTCTTAATTTAAATTGGTTAGAAGACTTAAAATAAGATTATTCACATTTAAATCTTTTTACAAAGGGCCATATCTCAATATAGTTCATTTTAAATATTCATAAAATGAATTTCAGAAACTTAACCACTTTATTCTTCTTAAGTTAACCCAATCAAAACCAACATGCTTGTGGTGTGATTTTTATATTGTTTATTGAATGTTATGTTTGTTATTCATGATAAAAAGACTATGACGCCGCCGAGGACCCGAAATATTACCCGGAAGTTCCCCCTTCGCCTTTCGCTGAACAAGGCAAGTCACCAAACCAATCTTTTGAGCATATTGAACCCATGTTTTACTAAACTATTGCTAAAACACATAGGATATACATGCATTAGTCAAATGAAACCCTTACAATATATTTATTAGGATGCCCCTGTAGGACTGAAAGTAGCGACCAGAGGGGGGGTGAATGGGCGCCTAAAAATTCTTTCGAATCAATGTCCTGCTCCCAACACCCAACGCACCTCAAAAGACTAAACCGCAGAGGTGAATAGAAAGTCTGAGTCTAAAATTATCTAGCCAAGAAATATCAGGTGTCAAAAACAGAGAAACACCAAGAACAATGCTAATAGGCAGATAGACAAATATTCAAGACATGGCAGGTCAAAAACTTCTCACTAGATGATCCAAGTGTATATAAAGTGAGATGAGAAGTTACTGTTCAAATCTGTCTCCTGTTCGAAACTTGTCGAAGCCTGCTTCGCTGGGCGGAGTCTGCTTAGCTGGTCGAGGCCTGCTTCGGAGGTTAGTTGTGAAGCCTGCCGAAGGCTATTGTGAAAGTGCCGAAGATTGGATGTCTATCCTAGTTCGAGTGTGGCAAAGAGCGAAGTATGCTTCGAAGCGAAGTATGACAGTGTCGAAGCTTACTTCGGACAACGTACTTCGAAGCTTAACCTTCGATCAGAAAACTTCGAACACGATGCACAGAAAAGCAACCTTCGAAAGATGAGCGAAGCCAAACACACAACAGCAAGAACTACTTCAAAGCAAAATGAGGTTACCTTCAAAGCTAGCAGTATCGAGGTATGACCTTCGAACCACAGACTAGCTTCGAATCGAAGTATGCTGATGTTGACACACAAGAAGTCAAAGATCACAAACACACTTCGAATGATAAGCTTCGAACTCACAAGCTGTAACCCTCGAAAATGACGGCAGCAGAAAGATTTCAGAGACTACACGTCGAGCGAAGTATATCAGAGAGACTAGCTTCGAAGTCAACTTCGAAGCCTGTCGGAGTATACCTTCGCACAGACGGTCGAAGTATGTAAAGATGACCACACAAAAAACGTACTTAGAAGTTAGCAACACAGTACAAAAATGAAGTCGAAGTTCAAGCGGAGCCCTCGAGGATGTCAGATCGAAGCCTGCCTCACGAAGCTGAGGGACTTTGAACAGAGAGAAAGGGCTTCGCCAGAAACAGTCAGAAAAGGGACTTTAGCCCTGTCAACTTGATCAAAAAGCTGCGCAGGAAAAAGGGCAAGCCTGAGTACTAGTGTACTGTTGCTACAGACAAGTAGTACTACTTGTAACAGCAAGAACTAGTACTACTTGCGTGAAGAACAGAAGCTTCCAGTGAAGAAAGATGAGTACAGAGGCATAAATCGGGGTGCACAATACGATGCAAAACACATTAAATCACAGCTCATAATAAGCACCGCATGCAGAAGAATCCGAAACAAAATGAATCAAAAACTCACTGGTTCAGATGAACAGAGACAGCATTGTGGCTGCATAGCAGGAGAGAGAGAGAGACAAAAACAGGGAACAGAAATGACCCAATAGATTGAGAAAGTGAATTCTGGAAGGGTAGCACAACCCTAGGATTGAGGCCCTATTTATAGGCTGCCCAACACTAGGAATATTCCACCAGCCCCTTAGGGTTTTTACAAATGCTAAAATAAAATGACTCAACTGCCCTTAGGTATTTTTACAGACACAACTGACTGACTGTGGGCCTAGAGATACAGATGACTTATTTGGAAGCTAAGCTTTCGTAGCGACTACGGCTTCTCTTCTGGACAGTCCGATACAGAATCAACGGTTGTCAGTTTTGCGCCGAAACTGACAAAGCCTCCACCGACTTTGCACCAGGTACCCGGATTGGGCCGGCCCGATTCCGCAGCTCTCTTAGCCCAGCAATCACTCACCGCCCGTGTACCTGAGTCAATCCTGGTCAACAGCCTAGTGGGTCTTCTGCTGCTTCTGGCCCATGTACCCGGATTGGGCCAGCCCGACTTCGTAGCTCTCTCAGCCCGACAGTCGCTCGCTGCCCGTGTACCTGAGTCACACGCGGCCCATGAAACAACAGATCTCCTCTCTTCTTCTGTCCTCTTTGACTATCGTTGATAATGACTCATCACATCTAGAGCCATGAGGCTCACGCTATTCAGCATGGCTCCTCAATCTCCCCCTTGATGAGTGCATTGTCAACACTTCACTTCTTCAGCTCTTCAGTACCTGCAAACTACTGTGGAAACATGAAAACAAAGCACAAGAAAAACAAAGAAGAAGAAAAGGTAAAAGTTTAACCCTAATGACCGAAAGCCAAACAAAAGCAAGAAGTGGTCATTATGGTTAACCAAAACGTAAAAAGCTCAAAGAGTGCGATTTCAGAACAACAAGGATATCAACAGAGTAAGAGCAAGCGAGGCAAAAACTCCCCCCTTAAACTCTGATCCCAAATTTTCTCCCCCTTGTTGGCAAGTGAACTCATCAAGCACTCAAAAGAGACACAGACTCCCCCTGAAATGCAACTCCCCCTCAAAATATGCAATGAATTCAACTGGAGTGCAGGTGGAGTGTAGAAAGCATTCTTCTCAGATATGATTGACTGCAATTACAACATCTAATAGATACAACAAAAGACATATTGTCTACGATACATGGCATGATCAGTGCAATAGATGATATCTAAAGAAAGTCATTAGCACTCATTTTCAATTTTTGCAAACAAAAGCATCACCACATTTTCCAGTTGTCAAGCAAGGTAAAGCATGAGATGCAAAGGCTAACTGATAGCTACCAAGATAAGCATTGTCCAAAACAAAGTGCTTCAGCAAACTTGTTATCATTTCAATTTTTAGCCTTTTTCTTTTCTCGTTTTCATTTATGCCAGGGGTTATTTGCATGTCAAACCTTATGCTGACCGACCAAGTCAAGCCTAGGCCAGATCTGGACCATCAGAAGCTTAAGACATTGGTCTTGGCATACACTACATTGTCCTAGTTCATACCAAAGTTCTATGGTACGCAGTCCAGAACAATGCAATGCGACAAAGCAAACCCACCTGGATCTTTGCAAGTTAGGAATAAAGAGGCATGGAATTTTCATTTTTCTTGATTTTTATAGCACATTTCCATGTTTTAAAGCAGAAGGATGTCCAAGTTGCATGTTTGCATCTAAGTCAGGAACTAGCTACAAGGCATGTAACAGATAGCAAAAACAGTCAGCCTACACATGCTAGTTACCAGAAGCAATGGTGATCATTTTTTCAAATTTTAAAGCATAAAAACCATGCATATGACAGAAATCATACATATCAAGTGAACTGAACCAAAGCATGATCAATGACAAGTATTCAAACGCATGTACCAGCTAGAATAAGTAAAGCAGTTCAATCATATAACAGAAGCAGCTCTAAAGTGTGATATGTGAATATGCAAGTTATGAACACACACAAAAAGACTCAAGAAAAGAGTAAGGAAGAAGAAAACTGACGCAAAATATCCTAGAAAGGATACACAACACCCAAATCCCCTCGTAAACGCTCAAAAGTAGACTGATCTAGGGGTTTGGTGAAAATGTCAGCCAACTGATGATGGGTATCAACATGAACAAGGTCAATGACACCTTTCTCATATTGATCCCACAGAAAATGAAAGCGCGCATCAATATGTTTGGTTTTTGAATGGAGACAAGGGTTTTTCCCTACACTAATAGCACTGGTGCTGTCGCAAAACAATGGAACCCTGGTAGGAAAGAACAACCCAAAATCTCGTAGAGTGGAAATCATCCAAACCAACTGTGAGCAGTAGCTAGCAGCATCTACATACTCAGCCTTAGTGGTCGAAAGAGCAACTCCAGATTGCTTTTGAGAAGACCAAGACACAAGAGAAGAACAAAGAAACTGGCAAGTACTGGAAGTCGACTTGCGATCCAACCGGCACCCACCAAAGTCAGCGTCCGAAAATCCAGATAAATCAAGAGATGATGATGCTGAGTAGTAAAGACCAAGATCAGGCGCATAGGTAAGATACCTGAAGATGCGCTTGACAGCTTGCCGATGAGACGCGCGTGGTTAAGACTGGAAGCGCGCACAGTCCCACGGCGAACTGTATGTCTGGCCTCATCGCCGTCAAGTACAGCAGCGAACCGATCATCCCTCAAAATTCTCTCTTGTTGACCTTGACGCCGCTCTCATCCTTGTCCAAGCCCCCAGATGTGCCCATTGGGGTCATCTGAGGCATCAACTCTCCACCAAAGTCGAATTTCTTCAACATGTCCTGAGTGTACTTACCCTGGTGGATGAAGGTGCCGTCCTTGGTCTACTTGATCTGGAGCCCTAAGAATACTTGAGCTCACCCATGAGGCTCATATCAAACTCACTGTGCATCTGCTCAGAAAACTTGGACACAAGAGAATCAGTAGTACCGCCAAAAATAATATCGTCCACGAAAATCTGAGCAACTAAGAAATCTGAGGCATCTCTGAGCAAGAAAATAGTTTTATCCACAGAAGCCATCACAAAGCCCTTCCCCAACAAAAACTGCTTCAACCGGTCATACCAAGCCCTGGGGGCTTGCTTCAACCCGTATAAAACTTTTTGCAACTTAAAAACATGTCGAGGAAACTTGGGGTTCTCAAAACCAGGGGGCTGCCTAACATAAACCTCCTCCTCTATGTACCCGTTCAGAAAAGCACTATTGACGTCCATTTGAAAAAGCTTAAAACTCTTCGAAGCGGCAAAAGCTAAGAGAATGCGAATGGACTCAAGACGGGCAACAGGGGCGAACGTTTCTTCAAAATCAATACCCTCCTTCTGGCAAAAACCCTGGGCAACTAGTCGAGCTTTGTTGCGCACCACAAACCCATCTTCACCTTGCTTGTTCTTGAACAACCACTTGGTGCCTATGGGGTTGCATCCGGGTGGCAGCTCAACCAGTGTCCAAACCCGATTACGGACAAAATTCTCAAGCTCTTCTTGCATAACATTAATCCAATTTGAATCAGAAAGAGCATGAGAAACATCTCTGGGCTCAAAAGATGCAACAAAAGCAGATTCAGCAAACACAACAAGAGAGGTAGATGAACGCAAAGTTCTCTCAGTCAAATCACCGATGATGAGCTCTGAGGGGTGATCACGCTGAACTGCTCGGGTTCCTTGGTGATCTGAAGTCACCTCACCGGAGTCAGCAGCAGACACCTCTGGACTCGACTGAGGGGGCTCGATCGAAGTGGAATAAGTGATCAGAGGTCTGCCCTCATCCTCAGTCGAAGTCTCAGAAGGTGTGGGCTCTGCAGGGGGTGCAGAAGGCCCACCCTCATTAGCGGCTGGAGTATCCTCATCTTCCTCGAAGATGGACTCTCCGGCTCACCATCAGAAGGCTCAAAAGAAGGAGTCAAAGAAGGCAAGGACTCATCAAATGAAACCTCACAAGTCTCGACAAGCAGCTGGGATTCGAGGTTCCAAACACGGAAGCCTCGAGAATGCAAAGCGTAGCCAAGAAAAACATCGTCCCAGCAACGAGACTCAAACTTGTCCAAATGCCCTCCCTTCTTGAGCACAAAGCACTTGCAGCCAAACGCTCGCAAGTGGCTCACCTTGGGCTGTCTGCCAAACCGCAACTCATATGAGGTCTTACCTAGGTAGGCTCTTAGAAAAATGCGGTTGGCCAGATAGCAAGCCGTGTTCATGGCTTCAGCCCAAAAATGCCTAGGAGTCCTGTGCTCATCGAGCATCGTCCTGGCCATCTCGACTAGCGTGCGGTTCTTTCGTTCCACAACGCCATTCTGTGGGGGAGTGTAAGGAGCAGATAACTGATGGTCAAGACCTTGATCACAACAGAAGCTGATGAACAGAGAATTTTTGAACTCAGAGCCATTGTTGGAGCGAATTGCTCGCATCCGACCATTGTTCTCATTCTTCAGCTTCAAAATCAGGTCATGAACAAACTGAAAAGTTTCATCCTTAGAATCCAAAAATAAAACCCACGAGAATCAAGAAATGTCGGCAACAATGACAAGTGCGTACCACTTCCCACCGACTGATCGTACCCGAGCTGGACCAACAGTGACCAAGTGTAAAAGCTCGCCTAGATACGAAGTCATCACCTGAGTCACAGGTGAGTGAGAAGCGGCAACCATTTTCCCATGATGACAGGGATGACAGACTAGATCTTTCTCCATTTTAAGCTTGGGCAATCCTCGGATGAGGTCCATAGAGCTTAACCTGACTAGCAGATCAAAACTCAAATGACCTAACCTTCTATGCCACTTCCAGAGCTCAGAAGAAGATCCAGCAATCAAGCAGCGAGAAGGGCCAAAAGAACTAGAGAAGTCAATTCGAAAAACTTTACCGAATGGTAAAATCTGGCAGATCAAAGACCCTCTAGAATCAAACACAGAAGAATTGTCCTTCTTAAAACGCACTTCCAAACCATCCTCAAGAAGTTGCGAAACAGAAATCAAATTGAAGTTCAAATTTCCAACCAAGGCAACATTCTTCAAAGAGAAATGATCTGAAATGCGAATTGAGCCAATGCCACTTACTTTCCCTTGACCATTGTTCCCGAAAGTGATGTACTCTTTGGAGCTCGAGGGAGTGAGACTCGAGAACCATATGCGATGTCCGTAATGTGGCGAGAGCATCTTGAGTCCATGATCCAAACGTCCTCCAATCCCCGATCCTGCACAATCAGTGGTTGTAAGTGGGAGCAAATGGTCCGGCACCAGGTTTAGCGAAAGAGCTAAACCAGTGTCGACCCATATGCTCAAAAGACGGAAAGCAGAAATCATCATGAGAGTTCGGACCAAAATGCGGCTCAAAGCGCGGTCCTCGGTTCTGCCTAAAGCCTCGGCCACGAGGTCCAGGACCGTAGCCAAAATGGCCTGGAGCTCTGCCGGAACGACCACCACCGACTGGAGCACGGGCTAGAAAGTTGTCTCCTCTACCACCACCTACATGACGCGCCCTAGACTCTAGCCTCTCCCTACGTCGAGGAACCCGCAGTCTACCACCATGCTGGTAGAACTGCTCCTGACCACCACGAGCTCTCTCTGCTCTCTCAACCCGCTTCCTCCTGAAGCAAAACTCCGCAAGATGCCCGTCTCTCTGACAGTACTCACAATGATAGGTGGGCTTCTTGGGGTGTGGTTGAGACTTGGGATTCTTGAGCTTGGTGGTGTTAGGTGTAGTCTTCTTGGGTTGAGAAGGTCCAGGAAGAGAGTCAGAGAAGTGTGGAGGTGTTTGGGCTTTGGAACCCAGATGGGCTTCTTGGGTGGAGCTTTGGGCTGTTCATGGATTACTCCATCCTTGGGCTGACTAGCCAGGGAAGACTCAGTGGAGTGAGTCTTGGGATATCTTGCTCAGGAGTCATTTTACTCCACTCCACTGCCTGGCTAATGGCACTCTCAAAGTCAGCCTTGGTGTAGGTATAACCTACCCAAACCCATCTTGTCTCTTGAACTGCTGGATCATCATGCCGAGCTGTGGCTCTCTGGCACTGATCCAACTCAGGATAGAACGGAGGTAAAAGTTCTCATTCTGGGAATCAGCTAGCTCCTCTCTCAAGGATGCTAGTACCTCCACCTGAGACAAGCAGGTCTCACACTCGCTATCTACCTGGACAGACTTCTGGGCTTTCAGCTTGATCAATTCCATTCTAAGAGACAAACAGTTCTCACAGACAGTGAGTGGAACTGATAGAGTCTCAAGCTCTAGCCTAGTCTGCACAAGCTCAGCTCTCAACCTTTCCAAATCACCCAAATGCTCATCGCCCTTAGATTTCAGCTCAGCTAAGGCAGCTAGATGAGATGGGCAATCAACACAGGGTGCGACGACAGTGGCTTGAGCATTTTCAGCTCCAGCTGAGCGCTTTCAAGCTCAGTGGCCAAAGCGTCCCTCTCATCAACCCTTTCTATGTACCTGGACTTCAAAGTCGACAGGTCACATAGAAGCACCTCACACTTCGGGCACTAACTGCTATCACCCAAGAAAGGGGAAGAAGATAGACTCTCAATTCTGCCGTTGGCTACGACAAGCTCACTCTCTAACTCATCTATCCTCTTCTTGCCCCCCTAAGCAGTTTTTCCCGATACTTTAACTCCTGACGATTGCTCTCGAGTAAATCAACAATTTCACGCTCATAAGATGATACCTTTTCGTTGTCGTCGTCGGAGTCATCAGAGGAGCTCTTTTCCTTATCCCCAAGAGCCATTGAGCAGAAGCTCTTGCGGGATCTTCGGCGCTGGTGTGCGTGGCTCTTCGGTCTGTCACCGAAAGCCATGAAGCAGAGGCCCGCCGGATCGTCCTTGTCCTTCCCCTTCCTGATGACAATCTCCTCATCGCTTGAGCTCGATGAAGAGGAAGAATACGTGGACTGCTTGGAGTAGCTCTTCTCCATCTCGGCGAAGAAGGCCTTGTCGCGCTTCTTGTTCTCTCGCCAATAGTCCTTTAGGGCCTTCTTGAAGAATCTGGTCTTCGGCTTGCCCTTGTTGAAGGAGGAGCTCTCGTGCTTGCTGGAGTCATGGAAGCCACCAACAACTCTTCAAGGCATTGCCCCAGTTTGGCCTATGGCCAGATGGGGCATGGACCTTATTGGACCCTTCCCAGTAGCAAAAGGAAATCTGAAATTCGCAGTGGTAGCAATTGAGTATTTTTCCAAGTGAGTCAAAGCAGAACCCCTCACAGCTATCACTTCGAATAATGTACAAAATTTTTTATGGAAAAGTATTATATGCAGGTTCGGAGTGCCTCGATAGCTCACATTTGACAATGGGACACAGTTTGATGCAGAGCCCTTCAGGAAGTTTTGTGAAGATCTTGGCATACAAATTTGCTTTGCTGCTGTGCGCCATCCTCAGTCTAACGGAGCTGTAGAAAGAGCCAATGGTAATATCTTGTCAGGGTTGAATCAAAGAATAGTAGGGTTGGCAAAAGGGCTGTGGACCGAAGAGCTCCCGAAGATCTTATGGTCCATTCAGACTACCCAAACAAGGTCCACAGGTTTCACTCCTTTCAGACTATTATTCGGAGATGAAGCTATGATGCCAATGGAGCTTAAAGGATGATCTATTCGCAGCACCGAACCTAAAATAGAAGGAGAAAGACAAGCTTCACTTGATTTAACAGAAGAAACAAGACTTCGAGCTGTCACCAATATGTCGAAATATCAGCAGCAAACGAAGACTTGGTTTGACCCGAAGGTTAAGCTTAACGAACTTAAGCGAGGTCATCTAGTTTTGCGAAGCATTATAGCACCAGGGAAATTAGGAAATAAGTGGGAAGGTCCATACATTATTCTCCGTTCAGGACGCCCTGGTTCTTTCAAGCTAGCTAATTTAGAAGGTGAAGAGTTAAAGCATGCATGGCATGCGGAGCACTTAAAGCGATATTTTGCATAGGGGCTCCTTGTAATCATTTGTAAACACCTTCTGAATTAATAAAGTTCATGGTCAGATAATGCCTACCTCTCAAACAATTCCTACTTCTAGTGGACGTACCGGAAGAACGAAGTTGGTTGTGAGGGAAGTGTCATTCATTTGAACCAATTTTGTGGACTTCGAACCACTGGTTCGAAGCTTCTGACAAGGTAGGAAAGTCACTGAAAAATGGATTCCAAGCCACCGGCTTGAAAGCATCCGTAAAAAGAGTCCAAGGAGACCAAATGATGCGGATTCCAGGCTCTAGCCTGAAAGCATCCGTAAAAAGAGTCCAAGGAGACCACTGCGAATTCTGAACCACTAGTTTGATAGCATTCGCAAAAAGAGCCGAAGGAGGCCAAACAAAACAGAGTTTGAGCTGATAAGCTTCGAATATCTGTAGAAAGAGTCCAAAGTGACCAATCATTTGGATGCTAAGGTATGCGGAAAATTAGTCCAAAGTGACTACTTTCAAAAAAAGTACTAAGTTACCAGTTTTCAGATTCCAAGTAGCCGAAGACATTTTGTGAGATTTTAATCAATCTTTAAGTTGCTAAGGGGCTTCGAGCCTCCAAAATTGTACTCCTAAGTCAATTTTTCTTTGCGCCTAACCATCTTCGACAAAAATCGAAGTTGCTTACGCCCAAAGAGGGGCTGGGAAGTATGGAGACAATTTTAAAATCTTAATCATTATGATTCGAACATATTACATTACATTACGAAAAATCTGTCTATACCAAGAAGGAAACGAAGACCCCTTCGATCCCTCGAGCTACCACTAAAGCCATAACGACTAGTTCCGGAGCCAGGAGTCCTAATAACTTTACGTTTAATTCTTATCCCTCCCCTTGAAGCTCGAAAATCTTTTTGTTCCTGTTGGAGTTCAGCCCAAGTTCGAAGTCGCTCGGGGCTTCTCTCCCAGCTTCGAAGTTCTTCAGGGTTCTTTCTTTGTTCTTCAGCAGTACTCTCTTCTTCGGACCATTCAACGTCTTCAAAAGATGAAGTTTCCAAGTTAACTTCTTTTTCTTCCTCTTTAATATAAGATAATATATCTTTGAGTATTTCGGGCGCAATTGCACCGGAGCTTTCTCGAGGAATCAGAAATCGAGGTCGTTTGTGAAGTTTAGAAGGTCTAAGGTAGCCCATAGCAGGCGAAGTTCTTTGGTAACATTTAATACTTCGAGATCATCCATACGAGGTTGAGAAGCCTAAAAACATTTTCAAACAAGTCTTCATTCATAACAGATGAAAGCATACGTTTTTATATGGTCGGACCCCTAAACAAAACTAAACCTACAGGTCTAGCGTAGGCTGGCTGCTTGAAGCCTGCGACCAAGCTTGTTTTTGGTAATCCCTTCATCCATCCAAGCCTTGATCGCTGTTTGACCTTCGGCTCTCCATGACACTTGGAAGGCTTGCCAGGCTGCGGCCACATCTTCGGAAGGGTTTAACAGTTGGTTATCATCGAAGATAATAGGAGTCACCCCCAAGTCTGGCGCTACTGACAGCCCTAGATCTTCGTAGTAACGAAGTATTCCAAGAGCGGATACTTGGCCGGAGATTTCTCCATACCGAATACCCGCTGTCTTCATCATCTTCGCTGCTCCTTGGATCATCTTCAATCGTCGCAGCAAGGGGACGTTGTCAGTCAAAGATAGTGTCCAAGAAGTACCGAAGTACTCTAATACACCTAAAAGGTTATCCATGACCTCTGCAGCTACCTTCTCCGACTTCACCTTGTCTTCGATTAAAGCATCCCTTGACGAAGACAGCTCGTCTACCATAGAGGATAGTTAGCTGCCTCCGTAGCCAAAGAGTTCTTCTAGCTAAGTAGGTTACTGGATTCCTTCATGGCCTTCATCTTTTCTTCTCGGAGCTTAACTAGCTCAGCCCCCGCGGTTGCATGCTCCGCCCGCATTCTTTCTATTTCAGCCCGAAGCACGATTTGCTCAGCTTCGAGCATCTGATTTGCAGCCTCCAGACCAAGTCTAGCCCTCCTCTCCGCTGCTACCATCTCGTCCAAGCTGGAAATTCGAATTTCAGAGCCCTCAAGACTCCTTTGGAGGGCAGTGATCCTCTCCTTAAGACGAATACTTACTCGCTCGTTCGAAATAGCTGCAGCTCGAGCCAAGACTATTTGCTGCGAAAAGAAAAAGCAAGGTGAGAAATTGTTCATAAGTTGAAATTAATCTTGTTTTTGCAGATACTTCGTACCTGGTATGCTGCCTGTTCCAAAGCTGCATTCAGCTACGACCCTTCAGCCTCCCCAAGTATGGCTACCAAGTCAGTTCCTCCAACTTCACGGTTAGCTCGATCCAAAGGTTCGATCAAGGTCCGAAGTCCGGTCCTTCGCTCCAGAAAAGGAGATAGGAGGGGGATCATTGACAAAGCCCTTTGATCATCTTTGTTGGGTGAAGGGCTAGAGCGCTGCGCCGCATCCCCGGAAACTTCGGTGGACTGGCCCCCCTTCGTAGATTGTCCTCCGTCTGTCGATTCCGAGGGAGTTAATCCCGAGTTCGGAGTAGGAAAAGGGTCCATTTTGCCTTTACCTTTTCCGGGCCCCATCTGTGTAACTTCTGGAACCAACCTCGGAGATGTCGAAGTCCCAGGAGCAGTCTTCGCAGGAGGAGTCGTCTCCATGGGAGCATACCCTGCCAGAACAAAGGTATTATATATTGCATAATTTTGCAGGGTGAAGAAAAAGGTGCTTTAATGAAATTTACCTCCAAAATCCTGTCGGTGAATGAGTACGGGGCTACTTGGAGGGTCGAAGGCCCCACCGAAGTCTTCATCAGACTCGGGGTCTGGAACCGAAGGGTTGGCTGTTGGAGCCTCCCTTGGAGCAACAATTACTACTTCATCCGGAATCGAAGCTTGTTCAGCTACAACTTCAACTCCGCCTTCAACAGCGGGGGCTTCTTGATGCAGCAAGTCAGGCTGGACACTCGAGGTCCTGGCCTGTTCGGAGTTGTCTGGTGCAGCCGGCACACCTGCTACGTCACTAGTGTCTACAACTTCGACATTCTCCTACGCTTCATCTTCGGTAATAAGGTTCACGAGGAGCCTTTGCATTTCTCTCACTCCCTCATCTTCAGATGAACCTGAAGACGAAGCAGCAGGCCTGGAAGGAGCCATATTTTAGGCTTTTGGGCTAACTTTTTTATGGGTGTCTTGGCTGGTGCCGAAGTCCCAGCATCTGCTTTCCTCTTCTTCGAGCCTAGCTCAGAAGGCACCCAGTCCGGTAGAGGGGGGCTACGACTCCGAGTACACCCCATACTCGGTTAAGTCGCTCCCAATTGCCCACCAGTTTCTTCCTCCACTCCTTTTCTGCCAGAGTAGGAGCTCCAAGAATCTTCTCCAAAGCTCGAACGACTTGCTCCGAAGTCATAGGGGCTTGTGAAGCTGAAAGATAAGGTTTTATTAGTCATTTCATCAAATAATCATATATAAAATATGTTGTAGTTTTCGAAGTTACCGACAAGGCTCAAGTTCTAAGAAATTTTTCGGAGTCCTCCCTCCGGATCCTCTTCGAAGTTTATAGGCCAGTTGGCCATCAAAGGTGGAATTTGGAGCCCAATGAACTCCTCCGCTAAGTCCCACATACTCATGCGACGACTAATTCATTGGAGCAGGTTAAGGCGGGCTTCGAGCTGGCCGAGGTCTGGGTGGACTTCGGCTTCCCTTCGAAAATATATGTCTTGCAGGGGTCCGGCCAGACGACTGTCTACTCAAACTTCGGCGTAGAACTACCGGAGAATCCAATCTGTGTACCATGTGGCGTTGATGGCCTTCGCTGGGAATCGCAATTGGAATTCATCTCGGAGCCTGAAGTTGATGATGCCAAAGGCTACTATGATTTTTCCCCTCCGGAGCCTTGGTAAGTCTTCGGCTGGCAAGATGCTTTGTGCAGCGCTACAAATATCTCTGCTCTCCCTTCACAGCCTTCAGCCCGCAGCGCCCATTCAAAGATATCTAGGCACGCTATTGCATTCGGAGACAATTGAGGAAGGGTGACATGGAAAAGATCCAGTACCTCCGACAGGAAGTCTACCACCGGAAGTCCTAACCCTGCTTCGAAGAAAGCTTCGAAAACGACGACTTCTCTGGGCCGCGGCGAAGGGATGTCTTCCTTCCCTGATTTGCGGACATTAATCTCTGGGGTAATCTTCCCTTCGACCACTGTTGTGATCGTCTTCCTCTTGCAGGTGGATGGCCCCAATTTGTAAGATTGATCGGAGTACTTCGAAGAGGCCAGGAGTAGGTCATGGGGACCAATCTATTGGTGATTCCCTGCCGGCGTTGCCGCTACCGCTGCCACTTCCACTGCTGCCATCGCCATGGCCTGTTGCCGGGCTAGGGCCGAAGTCACCCTGGGAGCCTTGAAGCTTGTCTTCGCCATCGAGTCGAACCGAGCGATTGAGGTTTGGAGGCTAATGGCTGATTGCGCAAAGACGGTGAGAAAGGTGTTTGAGATGTTTCTAGGTCCTCTATTTATAGCCTAGATTCCCAATCTTTTACCGTTCAGACTTGTCATTTCGCATTCTTGACCGTTACTGTTTGCGAAATTAACGCATCGCATAACTTCTTATGAAAGGAAAAGGCCAACGACTATTTCTTCTAAGTCTAATGGGCTTTCTGGCTTCATAAAAGTTGATTACAGAATTGTTCGAATAGAACTCCCTTAGAAATTAATTCGAAGTTATGAATCCTTGCATATTCCGAAGGTTGATAAAATTTATTAACCCCTTCGCATGATTATTTTTCTTGCGTATACTGCTCTCCTAACCTTACAGATCAAGCGGAGAAGCATATTCGAGGGCCTACTATTGGGGGAAAATACTTCATCCTCAGGGTCACTACAGTAACAAGATAAAGGCAATATATTAAACCGAAGTTCCAGTATCTAACTCTGGTTTAGTACTGGGTCAAGTTTGAAGAATCAAAGTGGACTCTTGTTCGGAGTATAGCTTCGAACGTCGACTCTTCAAAGAACCTCCCTGCTAGCTAGGATGGAAGACTTATCTTCTTTCTCATTAGATTAGTCTTTTACCATTTTAGCCCTATTAAGGGTACCGAATAGTTTCCACTATGTCGGTTGTAATAGAGGGGTAAAAAGGTCTTTTCCTTAAGATTTTCGCCTATAAATACCCCCCGTTTTACCTTGTAATGATCATCGAATACTGAGTTATTCAATACACATCTTCGAACTGCTTCGAGCTATTATCCAACTCGGAGGCTTGAAATAGTTCACTTCGCAAACACTTCGTTTGATAGTTTCTAATCTCTGAAAACCTGTTAGCGTAATTTTTACGCCAACACTAAGTCTTTTACATTTGGATGCAAACATGCAATTTGAACATTTAAATGCTTTCATGAAAATCTTGTACTAAAAATTGATAAACATCATGAAATTGATATCCATGTCTTTTGTGCTGACATTGAAAAGATCTAGGTGGGTTTGCTTTGTCGCACTGGATTGTTCTAGACTGCTTACCATAGCACTTTGGTATGAATTGAGACATTGTAGTGTATTCCATGACTATTGCTTTAAGCTTCTGATGGTCTTTGCTTGACCTAGGCTTGGCTTAGTCGGTTAGCATAAGGTTGACATGCAAATAACCCCTGGCATTAAAATCAAAAAAACTTGAAAATATTGAATAATTACAAGTTTGCTGAAGCTCCATGTTATTTGACTATGCATGTCTGGGTAGTATTTGCTAGCTTTCGCATTCCATGCTTTACCTTGTCTAGTATGCTATTTTGAATGGTGATGCTTTTATTTTGCTAAAATCTAAAAATGATTGCTCTTGCTTTTCATTGGATATGATTCATATGAGCTTATCATGCAGTATTTTAGACAACATTCAAGGCAAATGCTTGTTTTGTACTGTAATTGCTGATAATCATGTTTCAGAAGCTTGCATATGCACTCATTTTTATCACCTTGATGCCTGCATTGCCAAAGGGGGAGAAATAGTGTCTTGCTTCTGTCGAAGGGGAGGATCATTTGTTAAGGAGGAGAATTTTTAAATCAAGCAACTGAGATACAGAAAGCAAATTGTATCCCAAATCCTCAACCAAAACGACATCTTTGAGAATGAAATTTTCATTAATACTAATCATACATTTGCCTATAACTTTGCTCCTCCGATTGTTGCCAAAGGTGATGTGCTCTGTCGCTGAGTCGAGGTGAGGCTAGAAAACCATGATGTCTTCCCGGTCATGTGGCGCAGACAACTGAAATCCTTAATCCACTTGTTCTCCAGGCCTCCGTCCGTCGCCTACACAAAATGAGAAAATCTCGAGTGCTCAGTGCTAGGGTGAGTGAAAAACTGTCGTGGTATCCAGCACTAAGAAACTCGAGCTGCAGGCAAAGAAGTAGTAAACTATCTACGCACAGGATATGAAGCATGATAAAAAGTGCGAGGTCTACCTAAATGGCGAGAGCCATAAAAATGACGGGGTCTCCCTACCTGTCGAGGACCAAAACCACTAACACGTGGTCTAGCACCATATGAGTCATGGTGTATCCCACGATGGCAAATCCTCTCATGTAAGCACGAGGAGCCTCAAGAAAGTGAGAACGAGAATGAGAAACAGGCTCATGTATACCAACAGGTGGCTGATGCATGTCCCATGTCCCCATCTCCCAAGAATGTCACTCATCCTTCATGCGACGAAAATAGAAACCAACCAAGTGTCCCACCCTCTAGCAATATGAGCAATGAAAAATCTTTTTAGGGTAGGTGCATGGGTCTTGTGAGCAATCCTCAGAGGCTCTCTTGGTTTCTCTTGAGGAACTTTCTTTGGTGGAGGTGGTGTTTTCTTGGTAGGCTAGATGGGTTTTTTTGGCTTTCTGTGGAGTGTCTAACTTGGCTCAATCTTCCTCTAGGATAGTGGGTGAAGTAATTACTGTTTTGCTCTTAATGTCTGGAGAGGTTCTCTCAAAACCCAACCCTAGAGCTAACCCTACTCTATCAGCACACATCTTGGTCTTGGCCAAGAGCAAATCCATCCTCCCCTTTCCCTCAGTGCATTTGTTTATCACAGAAAGAAGGTATTCATTTTTAGTCATGAGATTTTCAACTTGCCCTCTAGCAAAATTGAGTTTGGGTGATGCAGGTGGGACAAGCAGGCTGCACATCCTTAGAACACTCAGCACTCTCCAATCTAGCCTCTAACTGTTAACATGCTTGTCTCCCAAATTAGTGCTATCAATCAACAAGGGACATTTGAACAAGCATCAGAAGAGGTAGGTCTAGACTCTATTGATAGCAAAAAATGGCAGTAATGGCTAAATTATTAAATATCAATTTTTGGTGATTTGGGCCAAAAGTACACATGTCCAGGGTCTGTCCAAAGCCCTACAGGGCCAAAGCCCACCGAGCTATGGCCTCCGAAAGCCTCTAGCCAGCCCATGGGCTTCGTCCAGGAAGTCTTCGGAGGCCCATTGTGCTGAAGCTTCGGAAGCCTTCGGAGGCCCACGCTGCCGAAGCTTTGGCCCGAGGAGCCAGCCTCGATGGGCCTGGCTGAAGCCTACGCTACCGAAGCTTCGGCCTGAGGAGCCAGCCTCGATGGGCCTGGCCGAAGCCCATGCTACCGAAGCTTCGGCTCGAGAAGCAGGCCTCGACGGGCTTGGCCGAAGCCCACCTCGGTAGAGATAGAGCTGTTTGCATCACCAGCTCAATCTCTATCTCTATCCGGCCGGATTAATAGCAGATTAGATTGGGAGTTAACCCCTATAAATAGAGAGGCATGGCCGGCGTGGAGGAACCCCCCAACTCAAACCAAACCAAAGCCATGCTTTGATCGTACCTTTACTTTTCTGTACCTCTTCGTGGGTTTGCCTGGAAGCCCTCCGTCCGCCGCTACGGAATAGTGGTAAGCCTTGGTACTTCTCCTGTGAGGTCCCTATTAATCTACGTAATAGATTGCTATCGCCTTGTTACTTCGCCTGTGAAGTATCCACTAATCTGCGTAATAGATTGCTACCTTCGCCACCCATGAAACACCTCGCAAAATTCGTTCCTAAGGCCGAATTGGTACTTCACATCATCTCTGTTGCAGGTTCGCACGTTCGGAGCCTCTTCACCGGAGGTGTTCGAGCTGAGAGATCGGTTCCAGAGGTCCCCAGGACACCCTTCGACAGGACCGCAGGCTTCGACAACAGGCTTCGCTAGCATACTTCGTCGTGACAAACTTCGCCACGAACATACTCCGCACCAGACGAAGTTGCACCCCGCATGTGGCCTTCGCGTCACAAACTCTGTAATTCGCTGCATCAGAGATCGCATGCCGAACCCCGCTGTTCGGAGGTGATCACCATGTTCAGATCAGTTCGGAGTCTACCTTCGGCTGGATCAGTCCGAACGCCGAAGCACCCTTCGGGCAAGCACTTCGCACCAGACGCCGAAGGTACCCTTTGGCACACCCTTCGCATCAGACTTCAAACCAGGAGGACACTGACTGGTTGCTGATTTTAACCTGTTTAACCTATTTCTTTCGACTAATTGGATTATTTTGTGTAATCTGGTTGCCTGGTGACTCCACCCCCCTTATCACTATTAAGGGTAGTCGGAATGGCGGCGTCGGTGCTACATCACGCTTAGGAATGTCCCTAAGTATCCGTGCACTTTTGGATCGCCAGACATGACCCAAGTGCGGGGGCACTTTCCGTGTCATCACACTTTTTGGCGACTCCGCTGGGGATGAGCTACGCCAACATGATGAGTACGTCTACAGTGGCCACACGTACATCTAATTCGACTACTACATCTACAACGACCGATGGACGCAATAGGAGGCACGGATATGCGACAACCGCAACATACTATCACCTACACTCGAAGATATCCCTCATAGAAGACCGAGCAGAGATCGAGCAAAGTTAAAAGGCGCTCCAAGACATGATGCTTGGGGGCTACATCAAGACACAACGCAGGATTCGTCAAGCACAGACATCCGTCACCCGCCCTGAGGAGCCATGCTGAATAGCGTGGGCCTCATGGCTCTAGAAGTGATGGAGTCTTGTCAACGATAGTCAAAGAGGACAGAAGAGATAGAGGATATCTGCTGTTTCATGGGCCGCGTGTGACTCAGGTACACGGGCACAAGCGACTTGTCGGGCAGAGGAGGCTGCGAAGATCGGGCTGGCCCAATCCGGTGCATGGGCCCAGAAGCAGTAGAAGACCCACTGGGCTGTTGACCAGGACTGACTCAGGTACCGGGCGGTGAGTGATTGCCGGCTGAGAGAGCTGCGGAGTCAG
>JAAALK010000167.1:0-30405 GCA_019279435.1 Zizania palustris | reverse complement strand
ACATGGCAACATTATTTATGGCCTAAAGAATTTGTTATACATTCTGATCATGAATCTTTGAAGCACATTAGGAGCCAACCAATCTGAACCGTCGGCATGCCAAGTGGGTAGAAGTTATGAGTCCTTTCCTTATGTCATCAAACATAAAAAAGGAAAAGATAATGTCATTGCAGATGCCTTGTCTCGCCGTTATACTATGTTATCCCAACTTGATTTTAAGATCTTTGGCTTGGAAACAATTAAAGAACAATATGCTTTTGATGATGATTTCAAAGATGTGTTGCTGCAATGTAAAGAAGGAAGAACATGGAACAAGTTTGTTCTCACTGATGGCTTCATGTTTCGAGCTAACAAATTATGCATTCCAGCTAGTTCTATGCGTCTGTTACTATTGCAGGAAGCACATGGCGGTGGGTTGATGGGGCACTTTGGTGTGAAGAAGACAGAAGACATCCTAGCAAGCCATTTCTATTGGCCAACGATGAGAAGGGATGTGGAGCGGTTTGTTGCTCGCTGCACCACCTGTCAAAAAGCTAAGTCCCGTCTTAATCCACATGGTTTGTACATGCCTCTCCCTGTTCCTAGTACTCCATGGGAGGATATTTCTATGGACTTTGTTTTAGGACTGCCTAGAACAAAGAAGGGGAGGGATAGTATTTTTGTTGTTGTGGACAGGTTTTCTAAAATGGCACACTTCATACCATGTCACAAAACTGATGATGCTACCCATATTGCTGATTTGTTCTTTCGTGAAGTTGTTCGTTTGCATGGGGTACCAAACACTATTGTGTCAGATCGGGATGCCAAATTTCTTAGTCATTTTTGGAAAACCTTATGGGCTAAATTGGGAACTAAATTACTCTTTTCTACTACTTGTCATCCTCAAACTGATGGACAAACAGAAGTTGTAAACCGTAGTTTATCTACCATGCTTAGGGCTGTTCTGAAACATAATATCAAATTGTGGATAGAATGTTTGCCTCATATTGAATTTGCTTACAATCGTTCGCTGCATTCGACTACTAAATTATGCCCTTTTGAGATTGTGTATGGTTTTGTCCCTCGTGCTCCCATTGATCTTATGGCCATTCCACCTTCAGAAAAATTGAATTTTGATGCTTCTCGCCGTGCTGAAATGATTCTTAAGATGCATGAGCAAACTAAGGCAAACATTGAGGCCATGAATGCTAAGTATCAACAAGCCGGTAGCAAGGGTAGAAAGCATGTTACTTTTGAACCTGGTGATTTAGTTTGGGTTCATTTGAGAAAGGATAGATTTTCGGATTTAAGAAAGTCCAAATTACTACCACGAGCTGCTGGACCCTTCAAAGCGCTTCAAAAAATAAATGATAATGCATATAAAATTGAGTTGCCTGCAGATTTTGGGGTTAGTCCCTCTTTTAACATTGCAGATTTGAAACCATACTTGCGTGAGGAGGACACGTTCGAGTCGAGGACGACTTTGTTGCAAGAAGGGGAGGATGATGAGGACATCGCTGCCATTGATACAACCACAGCCAACACTTCACCGCTTACACCTAATCAAGGACCAATGACACGCGCCCGTGCACGTGAACTTAATTATCTGGTGAACTCGTTCCTAGCTGTTCAAGTTAATTATTTTTCCAATGGGGTACTATTAAAGTCTTGTGATGACTTTATTATCCTTAAGTGCTTAGGAACTGAACCAGCTAGGAGTGGAGAAGGCAACAATGCAATAAATATTCGTGCACCCGAAGGGACTCTTGTAACTGTAGAAATCCAAGATTAAATGGAGCATATCTTTCAACTCCCAAGGTTGTTTAATGCAAATAAATACTTGTTGGAAAGGTCTCTTCGTCTGCTCTCCAACGGATCAAGAATCAATGGCAGAGGACAGATGAAACGTCCAGAAACTGCCGAAGAACGCTCGTGACTCCATCCTGAGTTTCTAGTTTTCCCTTTAAAAGCAAGTGGTAGCCACAAAAGAACTCGGGTTTTGTTTGATGTAAGATAGCTGCTGCTACTTCCTTGTAACGCGCGTGTCGGCTAGACCGCCCGATTACTTGAATCAAAACTCCAACTTCTATCACATCCGTGAGTGTTTGCTTGTCATCTTGTTCTTGCTTGTTCTTCGATTGCTTGCAGGTTCAAGGCTGTTCTTGGCACGGCAAGAGCAGCAACAACCGGAGTCGGTGTAACTATCGCTAAGGCGCAGCATCCTTGTGGTTGTTGTAGTCGGGTAGCACAACGTCGATCTCCACCCCCAAAATCGTAGTTATCAGGAGACGGTGTACCTGTCGCTCAAGGCGCCACACCATCTTGGTTGTGGTAGTCGGGCAGCCAACGTCGGCCTCCACCAAATTCACCACATCCTCCATCTCTCATCGAAAGATCGGGCTCCCCCGTACCCGTAGGGTCTATTAAGTTTGCTCCTCGAGGTGTTCACCATGTTCCATATGGTGGTAGACCTCGGGCGAGTAGCTTTGTACCTCGTCAGAGTAGGAGACCTCGACATGTTGTTCGATCACAGCATGTAGGTAGACCTCGCACTTTGCATTATTCTGATTATCATGTGCGTAGACCGTCTACTTTTGCTGCGCCTACTACTCGTGTCACTCAGTGCTGGATGCCTCGTCATTATTTCACTCACCCCAGCACTGAGCGATCGAGATATTCTTATCATGTGTAGGCGACAGATCGAGGCTTGGAGGGCACGTGGATCATGGACTCCGGTTGTTCGCGCCACATGACCGGAGATGCAGCATGGTTCTCCAGCCTCACCACAACCAAGCAAAGGGAACATATCACCTTCGGAAACAATCGAAGAAGTAGAGTGAAAGGTAAAGGTGTGGTAAGAATTAACTCGAATTTCACTCTCAAAGATGTTGCTTTGGTTGAAAACCTGGGATACAATTTGCTGTCTGTATCTCAGTTGCTTGATGAGGGCTTCGAAGTGCGATTTCATCGCGATACTTCGCAAGTGCTCAATTTTGATGGCGTTGTGGTTTGTAAGATCTTTAGAGTTGGGAGAGTTTTTGGAGCTGATTTTTCAGAGTCATCTGGTTCTTCTCATTGTCTTGTTGCACATTCGACTTCTGAGCTTTGGAAGTGGCATAGGAGACTAGGGCATATGAGCTTTGAGTTGCTCGCTCGTCTGAGCGCCCTAGGTCTGATCCGAGGATTGCCCAAGCTCAAGTTTGAGAAGAATTTAGTTTGCGCTCCTTGTCGACATGGAAAAATGATTGCTGCTTCGCATTCGCCAGTCACCACAGTGATGACTGAACAGCCCGGAGAATTTCTCCACATGGACACTGTAGGTCCTTCTCGGGTTAGTTCTTTAGGCGGCAAGTGGTATGTATTAGTTATTGTCGATGATTTCTCTCGCTACTCTTGGGTCTTCTTTCTTGCCAGCAAGGATGAAGTATTTTCACATTTTCGGAGCTTGGCTTTGAGACTTTTCACTGAACTCCCAGGTGCATTGAAATTCATTCGAAGTGATAATGGCACCGAGTTCAAAAATAGTCTCTTTGTTGACTTTTGCATGGAGCATGGCATAGAACATCAATTCTCTGCTCCGCGGGTTCCTCAACAGAACGGTGTTGTTGAGAGGAAGAACCGCACTTTGGTTGAGATGGCTAGGACGATGCTTGATGAGCATAGGACTCCTAGAAAATTCTGGGCTGAGGCCATGAACACTGCATGTTACATCTCAAACCGCATATTCTTGCGCTCAATTTTAAATTTGACATCTTATGAGCTGCGTTTTGGGAGACAGCCCAAGGTTACTCATCTTCGAGTTTTTGGCTGTCGCTGCTTTATCCTAAAACGCGGTAACTTGGATAAATTTGAGTCGCGATCTTCTGACGGGATCTTTTTGGGTTACACAACACATGGTCATTCTTATCGTGTTTATAATTTAGAGACTAACACCGTCATCGAGTCATGTGATGTGACTTTTGATGAATCAACCCCCTCTGTTAGTTCTGCTTTTGAACAGGCAAATGAACACGACATGGAACAGACCTTATTCGAAGAAGAAGATCCCGGAGAATTCGAGGATGAACCCCTACTACCCTCGACATCAACCCCCGAAGCCGACCCCGCTTCAACCACTTCGGCACGAGGTCCCGAAGCGACTACCTCAACATCGGTCATCTTGGACCACTCCAACGCACAAGTTGAGGGGGAGACTGCATCCCGCCGCGAGGCTCCACATCATGTTCAAAGGATGCATCCTCCAGAGCAGATCATTGGTGAGCTTGATCAAAGGGTAACACGTTCTCATGCTCATTTATTGATTCCGCTTTTGTTGCTTCTTTCGAGCCCTTAGATGTTAGTCATGCACTTTCTGATTCTAGTTGGATCAATGCCATGCATGAGGAACTTGAAAATTTTGAGAGAAACCAAGTCTGGACTTTAGTTGATCCTCCACCAAATGTTCATTTCATTGGAACAAAATGGATTTTCAAAAATAAACAAGGGGAGGATGGGACTATAGTTAGAAACAAGGCTAGACTTGTAGCTCAGGGCTTTTCTCAACTAGAAGGGATTGATTTTACTGAAACTTTTGCACCTGTTGCTCGCCTTGAGGCCATTAGGATTTTGCTTGCCTTTGCGACATCCCGGGGATTCAAACTCTATCAAATGGATGTCAAAAGTGCTTTTCTTAATGGCTTCATAGGTGAAGATGTTTATGTAAAACAGCCCCCTGGTTTTGAAAACCCCAAGTACCCACATAAAGTCCTTAAACTTCATAAGGCTCTTTATGGACTCAAGCAGGCCCCTCGGGCTTGGTATGATAGACTTAAGTCGTTTCTGCTTGAGCGGGGGTATTTGATGGGCTCTGTTGATAAAACTCTGTTTACTCTCAAGCATGGCAAAGATTTCCTCCTAGTTCAGATTTATGTGGATGATATCATCTTTGGTGGCTCTTCTCATGCTTTGGTTGCCGAGTTTGCAGATACCATGAGCAAGGAATTTGAAATGTCAATGATGGGTGAACTCACCTTTTTCCTTGGTTTGCAAATCAAGCAAAGCAAACAAGGTACTTTCGTCCACCAGACGAAGTACACCAAGGACCTGCTCAAGAAGTTCGACATGTCCGATGCGAAGCCCCTCGCCACTCCGATGGCTACATCTGTAGCATTGGACCCTGACGAAGATGGAGAAGCCGTAGATCAGAAGGAGTTCCGAAGCATGATCGGCTCCCTCCTCTACTTGACTGCCACGAGGCCGGACATACACTTCGCAGTGTGTCTGTGCGCTCGTTTTCAGGCTTCACCACGAGCTTCGCACCGCCAAGCGGTAAAGCGCATCTTAAGGTATCTCAAACACACCCTTGAATTTGGCATATGGTATTCAACATCTTCATCTTTATGTCTTCGAGGTTATTCCGATGCGGATATTGCTGGGTGTAGAATTGATAGGAAGAGTACCTCTGATACTTGTCATTTTCTGGGTACCTCACTGGTTTCCTGGTCTTCCCGCAAACAGTCTAGTGTTGCACAATCGACGGCCGAGGCCGAATATGTTGCTGCAGCTAGCTGTTGCTCTCAGATTTTGTGGATGGTTTCCACTTTGCGGGATTTCGGGTTAGATTATAAGAGTGTTCCACTTTTCTGTGATAACACTAGTGCTATTTGTATTGCAAACAACCCGGTTCAGCACTCCAGAACCAAACACATTGATGTACGGTATCACTTTCTCCGAGACCACAATGAGAAGGGTGATATTGAACTTCAATATGTTGATACCCAACACCAGCTTGCCGACATTTTCACAAAACCCCTCGATGCCTCTCGATTTGCTTACTTGCGTGGGGAACTTGGCATTTGTCACCCTTACGGCATTTTGTGAGGGGGAGCTGTTTTAGATGGATGTGCCTTTGCTAATTGTGTGCTAAAATTGCATTTACATCTTTTGCACTTATATGCCTGATTATAACTCATGAAATCATGACAGCTCAGCTCTTTTAACTTGTCTGAAACATTTATGTGCATGATGTTCTCTTTTCAAAATCAAATCATGCTCACTGCTTAGTCTTGAAACTAGCATGTTTAGGCAGGACTGTTTTAGCTATCTTTTATCTGCTTGATAGCAAGACTCATTTCTTTGGATGCTAAAAATTGCAACTTGAAAAACTGTTCTACATTTTCATGGATATTCATAAAGTGCCAAACAATTGGTTCACTTAGTTAAAATCAAAAACTCCATGATTTGCATGCTTTAAGTGAAAAGATCCAGGTGGGTTTGTTTGTCGCACTACCCTATTCTAGACTGCTTTCCATTGCATTTTGGTCTGAACTGGAATAGTGTAGTGTATGCCAAAATCTTTGCCTTAAGCTTCTTATGGCTTTCATGCCTAGGCTTGGCCGGATTGGAAAGTATAAGGTGGACAAACAAATAACCCCTGGCACTAATTAAAGAACAACAAAAAAATTCATTGATTATCAAGTTTGCTTTTCATGCTCCATTTGAACTGGACTTGTCTGTCTAGAGTAGAAATTGACTAGCTTGGCGCAGTCCCTGCTTTTACTTGTCTAGTTTCCTTGTCTAAGTGGTGATGCTTTTATTTCAAAAATGATCAAATCACATGCTTCATCATGTTTCTAGAGAATGTTAATTTGAGCTGAGCCCATGATCATTGGTGTTATTGTTGGCATATTTTTGCTTCATATGTCTTTGCAATTCTGCTCATTTCGAAGCTTTGCATCTTTTACATGCTCCTTGATGCTTGCATTGCCAAAGGGGGAGAAATTCCCAAAGGGGGAGAGACTTGCTTCGTTCTCTGCCGCAAGGGGTTATAATTTCCAAAGGGGAGAATTTGACATAAAGGGGGAGAAGGTTCTTTGTTGCCAAAAAGGGAAAACTTAACTCAGGGGGAGTTTTTATTGCCGAAGGGGCTTTTACTCTTTTGAGAAAGGGGGAGGAAAATTCTTCTATCAAGTGGCATGATTTGGCTCTTTTCTGAGTTTTTATGGTCACTTGTGTGCTGAAAATTTCTAATTTTTTCTTGAACTTGGAGTTGGTTGTCAATGCACTCATCAAGGGGGAGATTGAGAAACCAAGGGTTGGTTTCAGTGTTTGTGATGAGTGATTGACAGGATTTTTACCTCTGTTCGAAGGGGTACCTCCGAAGGGGGTTCGGAGGTTGGACCTCCGAAGGGTGTTCGGAGGTGGTTTCACCGAAGTGTGTTCGGTGGTTGCTTGCTGCAGCTGTTGCAGCGGAGTGTGCCTGTCGGAGGGGTCCGACAGTACACGATGACTGGGTGTGTACCGAAGGGTTCGATACTTTGGGCGGTACACCGGAGTGTGTGCCGGAGGTTGCTAACCCGGAGAGGTCTCCGGAGTACTGGATACACTTGTCTGCTTGTCTGTGGTGCGCAGGGACTTCGGAGGCGACGGACAAGGTTCGTAGTAGGTGAACCTGGGTCAAGCGGGAGGCTTGATGCCAGGGGAGCGGGGAGCTCCGTCACGGTGGCTGCGAAGGGGTCCGGGTCGGTCCTCGGGTCGAGGCGTGTTAGGTGAAGGCAGAGAGTGCAGAGCGTGGCTCTGGCTGAAGGTACTCCGAGACAAAGTCCTCGGAGGTGAGGCACTTCGAAGGTACTCCGGATGGAGTGACTTCGGAGTTGGCGAAACAAGTCCTCTACGGAGGCAAGGAATTCGAAGTGTGCTCCGGAGGGACACATTCGAAGGTTGCCCGACGAAGGTCTCAAAAGTCGAGTCGCATCGAAGGCATGGTTCGGGTGAGTCTCATCGAGGAGTGTGCTCGGGGAGAGACACTGCGACGAAGTGCTCATGGAATGCTTCATGTGGAGGCCTTGGACGAAGGAGGGACTTCGAAGGGTGGTACTCCGAAGGTGGGGCTTCGGAGTGAGGAAGGCTTCGGAGTGAGGCTAGCTCCGGAGTGTGGTTGTCTTGTGGTGCTTCGGCCATGCATGGCTTCGGTACACGGACTGACGGAGTTCGAGCTGGGAGTAGCTGCGAAGCCGTGGTGGTCCACTCCGGAGGTGCTGGTGCGAAGGCCCAAGGGTTTTGACGGCTTCGGCTCAAAACCGTCACTGTATCGGAGGCTATCTTCGCCGAAGCTACCGCACCCTCGCGTGCGAAGGGAGGCTCCAGAAGGTCAAAGACTGCAAAGGCTGACACTGTCTGCTCTGTAAAAAGCTGACGTTGTCCCCTCTGCAATGCTGACAGAGAAGCCTCCAGAATAAAGGTGGACTACCTTTTGTACCCCTTAGTTCTGTAGAGACAAATCCTTTGTAAACCCTAGGGGTAAAGTAGTCACTTCCTTTGGGTGAACTGTGGGCTATAAATATGGGGGCTCGGTAGGTAACATTGAACACTTTGAGCATTTACTGTTGAGCTCCTGTAGCCACATACCTCGCTGTATTTCATCCAGAGTTCAATTTATTGTGTTCCTTGTTCAAGCGGCGAAGCCCTGCTTCTTTGTGCTTTTTGCTTGAGCTCGCTTTACATACCTCGCTAGTTTTAGTGCACCGAAGCCTGTCTAGGCGAAGGGTGTTTTGTGCGAAGTGTGTTTTTCAGTGTGCTGTCGCTCTGTGTAACTTGAGGCTTGACCTCACAGCTTACTAGCGAAGCCCTGATCGAAGCCCGTTTTGCTTCTTGTGTCGAAGCCCTTAGCGAAGTCCGCGTGTGTGCGTTTAGACCTTGTGTACGAAGCCCAGCACCAGTTGCTGCTGCCAAGTACTTGGTCGAAGTCCTCAGTAGGGTATCCACTCTTGCGAAGGGTGAAGTGCGAAGCCTGCTCGAAGCACCCTGTGTGCGGAGCCTGCACTGACTTAGCAGAGTAGATTGTCGAGGGGTGTAAGTGGAGCGAAGTCTTCTTGGCTTCGAACTTTTGCTCCTGCGAAGCCTGTGTTCGGAGCTGTCGAAGTACCTCCGAACCAGACCTTCGAAGGTAGTGTTCGAAGCCTGTTCCGCAGAAGGCAGAACCAAAACCGAAGGCTAGTTTTTAGCCCGAAATTTTAAAAGCTCCCATTCACCCCCCCTCTGGTCGCCGTTTCCGGTCCAACAGGTTCACTTACAAATCCAGCGAAGCGGGGCTATCAAAGCAACGTGTAAACTAAACTCAAAAAACCCTAGATGGCTGTAGAAACACCTTATATAGTAGTTTGGGACGCACATCTAATGGGCTCAACTGGATACACGGCCCCAAGGCCCAATAACGCAGAAAACAACATGCTGACAGATTCTAAACTCTATCTTGTTTTGACGATTCCTATTGATCTAAAAGGAATTTTGAGATGAAACGATAGCATTGAAAAGGTTATGAAGTAGTCCATATGCGGCCTGGCGATGATTTTAGTGCACGCTGCTCTTGGAATCTGAGTTGGACACGAATTGTGGTTGGATTGGAGTCTCAAATTAGCTTGGACGTCCTTCCTGGTTCTTCACCAACTCTTTATTTATCTCCAAGTGATTTTCATCGTCTTCATGGTTCCTAACAATAATAATAATATTAGGTAGTAATTTATTCCCAAGATAATATACTAAGATATTTAGAAACGAGTTGGCATGGAGATTTAATCGTCGTGCTCGAACTCGAATAATTGGATCTTGGTATTCATCTATGGTTGTATCATTGGTAGGGATGTCCTCATCATCCTCCCCTTTTTGATTTGGAGTCGTCCTCGACTCAATGTCTATTGGTCCCCAATCAACTTCCATGATAATACAAGAGTTTCATATACATGCATCTCTTCTATTGACCCAAGAAAGTATTTCTGAAATTGAAAATGAACGCATCTCATGGTGTAGCATCTGAGGTTCAAATATATAAAAATTAAATCTAACATAGAAATCCTACACGTTAACTTGTTTCCTCACAATCATGATCTTATCCCAACTAATGATGTTCTCATCATTCTCCCCCTCTTGTAATAGAGTCGTCCTCGACTCATACTCATCTATTGATCCCATGGATGGTTTCAATTCTGCAACGTTAAATGTGGAACTATCCCAAAACGTGGGAGGCAAGACAAGTTTATAGTCATGTAACTCAATAGAAGATAAAAATTTGGGAGGCATATCAAATTTACACTTATGTAGCTCATTATGAAATTAATACATAGTGATAACTGGGGGCAAAGTATAAATTATATTAGGAAGAGAAAAATAAGTATTTTCACAAATCACAACATAGCACACATCTTGACTATGAATTTCAGTTTGATCAGTTTTATGTGCAAGGATAGAACAATCTTTTAATTTGATTTCATGCTGAATTTTAGATATAATATCAAGTTGTTTTCTCTCATTAGTTGTTGTCTCGATATCATCTTTAACAATTTCATCAGAAGTTGAAAGTAACAAAGTAGATTTCACATCCTCATGCACAACGGTATATTTATTAGTCCTATCATTGTGAAATACATCATTATCAAATTGCAAAGGGTGTTCTATTATTTCAGTTGATGAAGCAACCTCAATGGGTACTTGTAAGGACTTTTTACCTGACACGTCAACTTGTGTAGAGATGGAAGGCCATATGCTTGCTGATGTTGGTCCAAGTACATGTGCAAGTGCATGATGAACACTTGAAGAAGAGAAAGGCTTGGTTAGTGCTGGTGTGCTCGTCACTCGTGGTGGATAGGAGTCTCTTGCCTTGTATTGTCATTCCTGCAATTCTTTCTCTGCAATGATGGTAAGATGGAACAAACGACTAAGAGTATTAAATTCTTTATAATAAACGATATCTTGAATCTCATGCCTCAATCCATCATAGAAGCGCCACATCGTGTCCTCCAAGTTCTCCACAACACCACAACAGATCATGCTCTCTTGAAGCTCAGCATAATACTCTCTCACAGACATGTTACCTTGAACTAAACATTGTAGTTTCTTACACAATTCATGATGATAAGAAGGAGAGACAAATTTACTATGCATAGCTCTTTTTAAATGACCCCATGTATCCGGTTGTAATTGAAGTTCACTTATATCTTCCCACCAGATTAAAATACGATTTTTAAACATACCAGTTGCTTGTTTAACTCTATGTTGTTTAGGAACTAGATATAAGTTAAATTTATGCTCTACAGTCATCTTCCAATCTAGGTATTCTTCAGCATCATATTCACCGTAAAAATATGGGATGGTAAACTTACTTTTGATAGAAGAAACATTGTTACCATGATTATGATTTGTCGTACCTTCCATACCTGCCATGGTTAGTAGAAAAGGAAAAACACTAGGAAAAAATATTAGCCCTATCAACTATTAGGTAGTGGAAGGTGTTCTAGCTCACACTCAAGCGTCTTACCACAATCTTACAAGGTTCTTACCATCACAGGGCAATGGATGACACAATCTTGGTCGTGGCACAATTCTTGACTGGTTGGTGACTTCCAAAGACTCAAGCTGCACCGATCAGAAGTATATATGATGAGTCTAGGCGGTTAAACAAGAGTAATCTACATGGTGGAACACGATTCAGAAACAAATAGTAATATTAAATAAGTGTCCAGAGTACTCGTACTAATTGCTAGTCTGAATGTGATCCCTATACAACAAGGCTTATATGAGAGAGTAGTTGAGCCTCAAAGGATGATTTATGTATTGACAAAATCAGCACAAAACAGTACCAAAAACAACACCACACAACACTAATATCTTTCAAACTTGTCCCTAAGTGCTCCCCTTTTTTGATATTTTTCTATATTTTTCAATATTTTTAACTCTTTTTTTGAACTCTTTTTTACACTTTTTTTTTGTAATTAGGAGCACAAAGAAGGCGAACCAAGAAGATGTGATACAATTTTGCTGCAAAGAAGTGCTATGTAGGTAAATAAAGATGAGCGGAAAAATCTGCGCAAGAAACTTCGGGGCTAGAAAATGCGATCTTTCTGGCCAAATTTGGAAAAACTAAAATCGGCGAACCTAGCTTGCTAGGAAAAATTATACCTATCTTTTTCTGCAGATTTCGAAAATGTATTTATTTGTCTTATTCCGAGTCCGTATCAGAGGCAGTCTGAATCAAGGTTTTGAGGTTCTAGTTTGGACGCGAATTGCAAATCAAAGGGGATTTATGGGTGGTGGCTAGTATAAGAGATTTAGAAAAAGGGATCACAATACTAACCAGCATCCGTACTTGACCAAGGACGCAAACTTCTGAAACCAAAACGTGCAAAGGCTAGAGATGGTTTTGGATTGGGGAAAACCTATGACTATAAATTTTTTGTTGGCTTTTTGGTGGACTATGGGATGAATATAAAATCAATCTAATCTAAGATACATGAACCTGATGGTAAACCAAGCTCTGATACCACTTGATGGAGAAGGCGGTGCCCGATCTTCCGTCATGTGGGAGATAAACAACGATTTGTGGAGAACTCAACATTGACGATCCGGCTTTCGATCCACGAGATCAACCCTTGCAATCTCTACACCACTGCCCCATTAGTTATCAACCAAGCTTAGCCTGATTGACCTCACCAAGAAGGCTAATCCTTTCATGCGAATCGAAGAACACAAGCAAGAACACAAAAAACGCAATCGAATTGAAATTCTATTGGAATCTGTTAGTTGGGGTTCACTTACAAATCCGGTGAAGTGGCGGCTATCAACGCAACGTGTAAACTAAACCCAAAAACACTAGATGGCTGTAGAAACACCTTATATAGTAGTTTTGGACGCACCCCTAATAGGCTCAACTGGATACACGGCCCAAAGGCCCAATAACGTAGAAAATAGCTTGCTGACAGATTCTAGACTCTATCTTTTTTGACGATTCCCATTTATCTAGAAGTAATTTTGAGATGAAACCGGTGGCATTGGAAAGGTTATGAAGTTATCTTTCCGTGGATGGGTGAAACGTCAAAAACAGAGTCCGTATGCGACCTGGGCGAGGATTTTAGTGCATGCTACTCCTGGAATCCTAGTTGGACACGAATTGGAATCCTAGTTGGACACGAATTGTGGTTGGATTAGACTCTCAAATTGGCTTGGACGTCCTTCCTGGTTCTTCTACAACTCTTTATTTATCTCCAAGTGATTTTCATCATCTCCATGGTTCTTAACAACAATAATAATATTAGGTAGTAATTTATTCCCAAGATAATATACTAAGATATTTAGAAACGAGTTAACATGGAGATTTAATCGTCGTGCTCGAACTCGAATAATTGGATCTTGGTATTCATGTATGGTTATATCATTGGTAGGAATGTCCTCATCATCCTCCCCTTCTTGATTTGGAGTCGTTCTCGACTCAACGTCTATTGGTCCCCAATCAACTTCCATGATAATACAAGAGTTTCATATACATGCATCTCTTCTATTGACCAAAGAACGTATTTCTGAAATTGAAAATGAACACATCTCATGGTGTAGCATCTGAGGTTCAAATATATAAAAATTAACTATAACATAGAAAGCATGCACCTTAACTTGTTTCCTCACAATCATGATCCTATCCCAAGCCAGAATTTTAGCTCGCTAAACCATCCGAGCCGATCCGAGCTTGGCTCGTTGCCAGCCCTAGCTGCAGGAGTTACTGTCGCAGCGAGAGCTAGGGGCACCAAGCAACAGTGGCGGCTCTAGGACTTTTTTGTGTTCCTATTCTACACTTTAATTTTTTTAAAATAATATATTTTTGAAAAAATTTCAATTGTATATAGTTGTTGGTGTGTTTTTAGTCACAATTTGAAAGACGCGTGGCTTGGGAGATCTGCTTAACTCCAGTACAGATCCTACGTTCTTAGAAAAAGAATCCAAAGCGTGTCAATTAGTTTGACCCTGCAACTGATAAGGGAACAGAAAATATGGCATTAGTAGCATGGCCTATCGTCTATCGAGCCGATGACCACGATGAGGATGGGATATTTGTGGAATATCATGCCGATCGGCCATAAGGCCGATGATCTGGGATGAAGCAATCGAGCGAGCGTGCCATCAGCCGATAAGATGAATAGTTAACCACATAGGCTGATGAGTGCTTTTTCGATAACTTATAAGATGTAGCGTAATAGGAGGATAGGTCCTGATCTTCCGCTAGGTAAGGATAACTTGGATTGGTGGAGAATCTCGACGTTGACAATCCAAGGCTCCGGTCCGGCAGATCAAAACCTTACAATCGCTACACCACCGTCTCCGTTGGTTATCAACCACGCAGGGCGCGATTGACCTCGCCACGAAGGCTGGTTCCTGCAAGCGAATCTAAGAACACGGGCAAGAATAGGAAGAACACAAGTCGAATGCCAAATCACACATGAACTATGATGAAGTGAGGTTTAACAAACGCCGTTGCAGCAGCCAATCGGTCCGGTGCAAGAGCGGGATCTAAACACACGAGTGTAGATGCAAGCAAATCAAAACCTGAACCCTAATGATGGCTATCGTGAGTATATGGAGCGTGGGCAGCCTGTAGGAGGCGCACACGACTCGGACTATGGGCCAACATGGCCTCCAACTCAGTACAAGGTCCAACTCGGCCCAATTCTGTCACGCAGGACTGTTTCAGTAACACAGGACGAATCGAGACTCCAAATGATGTGAAACCAACGCCAAAAGATCCGTCTTCTCCTTAGCTTTCCAGAAAGTCCAAGAACGCACCAATCGGACTTCATATGAGGAAGTTACGACCATTTTGGTGCATGGTGGTTGATGTAGTCCGAACCAGCGAATTCTTGACTTCAAATCATCCATGCGACTCCGTCTTCAACTCCAACTCTCCTATTCCATCTCCCATGTTCTTAAGCAACAAAATATCACTAGTATTCAGTAGCATCCCATTGAAACAAATATTAATATAGTTGCTAAGGAAAGAATTAACCTCATGGTTCAAGCGACGGGCACGGGCGCGTGTGATTGGTCCTTGTAATTGAATTGTAGGTGGAGGTTCCATGTGTGTATCATGTGAAGTGATGTCCTCATCATCCTCCCCCTCTTGAATTGGAGTCGTCCTCGACTCAATCTCATCGTCATCTCCCAAATAGGGCTTTAAATCTGAAATATTAAATGTGGGACTAACCCCAAAAGCTGCAGGCAACTCAAGTTTATATGCATTATCATTTATCTTCTCAAGCACACGAAAAGGACCATCAACACGGGGCATCAATTTAGTCTTTCTCAAATCAGGAAAGCGATCCTTGCGCAAGTGCAGCCAAACAAGATCACCCGGTTCAAATGTTATCTCTTTTCTACCCTTACTACCATAAGCACGATATTTCTCATTCATTTTCTCTATGTTTGCTTTAGTAGTTTCATGCATCTTAAGCAATAATTCAGCACGTGTAGTAGCATCAAAATTCAATTTTTCAGATGGTGGCAATGGTAGCAAATCAATAGGAGCACGCGGATTAAAGCCATAGACCACTTGAAACGGACTTACCTTAGTACTGGAGTGTACTGACCTATTATATGCAAACTCAATATGAGGTAGACACTCTTCCCAGAGCTTCAAGTTGGTCTTCAAAACGGCCCTCAACATGGTGGACATTGTTGTAGGACCGAAAATAGCGACCAGAGGGGGGTGAATGGGCGCATAAAAATTCTTTCGAATCAATGGCCTATTCCCAACACCCAACGCACCTCAAAATACTAAGTAGTAAAGTATGAACAGATTGCCTAAGTCTAAAGGTATCTAGCCAAGAAGCAACTGATAATAAAAAACAGTGAAACACTAAAGAAGTGCTAACAGGCAGATAAACAGAATATCCAGGTCAAGGCTAGTTAAACTTCTCAATGGATGATCTAAGTAAAACTAAAGTGAGATGAGAAGTTACTGTTCAAATCTGTCTCCTGTTCGGAACTTGGCGAAGCCTGCTTCGCTGGTCGAAGCCTGCTTCGCTGGCCGAAGCCTGCTTCGCTGGTCGAAATCTGCTTCGGATGTCGAAGCCTGCTTCGCTGGTCGAAGCCTGCTCCGGAGATGATTGACGAAGTCTGCCGAGGAGGTTTGGTCTAATCTAGTTCGAGGTGGCAAAAGACCGAAGATGCTTCGAAGCTAAGTACTGAAGTATCGAAGCTAGCTTTGACCGAGTGCTTCGAAGCCTATCCTTTGAGCAGAATGCTTCGAACACAACGCACAGACAAACAACCTTCGAAAAGAGAAGCGAAGGCTGACACGCGACAGAGAAACCAAAACGAAGCCTACACTCTACCTTCGAACAAACACATCAAGGACCTTCGGAGAAGACCGATGCAAACACTGAGCGAAGTCTATCAGTGAGATTAGCTTCGAAGCTAACTCCGAAGCCTGACGAAGTATTGACTTCGAACAGCTCAAAACTGAGAACACCTTCGCTAATACTATCGAAGTATGTGAGGCTGACAGAGTGCAAAACGTACTGCGAAGATAGAGACACAGCACACAAAAGAAGCCGAAGTTCAAGCGAAGCTTTCGAGGATGTCCGATCGTAGCCTGCCTAATTTTTCAACTTCGTCCTTCGCCAGAATAGCTCTTTTTGCAGACATTTTTTGGAGTCATTGACGAACAGGTCGGGCCTTCGGGTTTACAAGCAGACTATGTTCAATGATATCCCGATCGACTCCGGTGATATCTTCGTCAGACCAAGCGAAGACATCTAAATTCTCTTCCACCACCTTTTCCAAGGAGGTTGCAACTTCTGGAGGTAAATCTTTACCAAATTGAAATGTATATTCTTTACCATCTTTAACAATAACCTTTGCTGCAATCTCTCCTTCGGGACTTGGCCTTGGGAAGGATTTCTTCGAAGCTTCGGAAGGAGCTGAAAAATTTTCTTGATTATCTTGCACATTGTTTACTTGTCTTGGATCAAGAGGGGGGCCATGACCATATTCCGCTCTTCGGGAAATAGCTTCATCTCCGAAGATAGTAAGAACTCCTGCTTGCGTGGGCATCTTCATACACAAATAATTGTGATGTGCCACAGCTCCGAACTGGTTTAGCATGCCTCTTCCGAAGATGACGTTGTAGGCATATGGGGCATCTACTACATCGAAGATTACTTCCTCAGTTCTGGCCAACAAACCTTCTCCGAAGGTAACTTCCAGGCCTATTTGGCCGAGTGCATCAAGCGGAGGTCCTGCGAAGCCTTGCAAAGGACGAGCCGCTGGAAGAAGGTGCTTTCTGGAGATGCACAATTGATCGAAGGCTTGAACAAAAATAATGTCTGCCGAACTGCCTCCGTCAATCAACACTCTTCGAACCTCAGTGCTTGCAATATCAGCAGTAATAACAAATGGGTCTGCATGTGGAAATTTAATGCCAGCTGCATCCTTCGCAAAAAAAGATATTGGTACATGAGACCATTCCAGCATAGCAGCTGCAGATGACGAAGTCCCAATGTGGCCCACTTCTCTGACATAGTCTCTTCTCTGCCTTTTTGACATGCTTCCGAGGGTACCTCCTCCGGAGATGGGGAGGACTACTCTTTTTCCCCGGTCTTGCCCTGCTTCTTGCTTCAGAGGTGGCATAACATTGGCCACCGGAGGGCGTCTTGCAGCTTCGAAGTTTTCTATCTGTGCCACAGCTTGAACAGGCTCTGGGCACGCTGCAGCTGGAACTCGGTCAGTAGTACCTCGACCCGAAGTTCTTTCTAGGTATTCTCCTCTCAGAGTGAGTATAGCCTTTATCTTGTTACTGCAATAACCCTGAGGATGAAATATTTTCCCCCAACACTATTGTACTATTGCTACAGTGTAGTAGTACTACTTGCAACAAGTATGAACTAGTACTCCTCTCGTGAAGAACACAACGAAGCGTCCAGAGAAGCATTAACTCAGGAACAAACTGGACATACACAAATCAAAACTTCACGGCTTGCACACGAAACGCTGCACACTCAAAACCCAGGAGCAGAAACTTCCACAACCGTGCGGAGACAAGATGAACTCACGGTGAACAGAGGGAAGCTTCCTGGCGGCGCACAAACAGGAGAGAGAACAGGGAACCAAGAGAATAAAAATGACCCAAATGATTGAAAAGTAAATTCTGGAAGGGTAGTCCAACCCTAGGGATTGGGGCCCTATTTATAGGCTGCCCAATGACCTAGAATATTCCACCAGCCCCTTAGGGTTTTTTACAGACGTAGGAATAAAAGGAAAAGACTAAACTGCCCTTAGGATTTTTTACAGACTTGACTGACTGACTGTGGGCCTAGAGATACAGATGACTTATCCGGAAGCTAAACTTTCGTAGCGACTACGGCTTCTCTTCTGGACAGTCGGATACAAGATCAATGGTTGTCAGTTTTGCACCGAAACTAACAAAGCCTCCACCGGCTTTGCACCAGGTACCCGGATTGGGCCGGCCCGATTCCGTAGCTCTCTCAGCCCGGCAATCACTCACCGCCCGTGTACCTGAGTCAATCCTGGTCAACAGCCCAGTGGGTCTTCTGCTGCTCCTGGCCCATATACCCGGATTGGGCCAGCCCGACTTCGCAGCCTCCTCTGCCCGACAGTCGCTCGCTGCCCATGTACCTGAGTCACACGCGGCCCATGAAACAACAGATCTTCACTCTTCATCTGTCCTCTTTGACTATCGTTGACAATGACTGATCACATCTGGAGCCATGAGGCCCACGCTATTCAGCATGGCTCCTCAATCTCCCCCTTGATGAGTTCATTGTCAACACTTCAACTCTTCAGTTCCTGCAAACAACTGTGGAAACACGAAAACAAAGCACAAGAAAACAAAGAAGAAGAAAATAAGGTAAAAGTTTAACCTTAATGACCAAAAGCCGAACAAAAGCAAGAAGTGGTCATTATGGTTAACCAAAACGTAAAAGCTCAAAATGAGTGCTATTTCAGAACAACAAGGATATCAACAGAGTAAGAACAAGCGAGATAAAAACTCCCCCCTTAAACTCTGATCCCAAATTTTCTCCCCCTTGTTGACAAGTGAACTCATCAAGCACTCAAAAGAGACACAGACTCCCCCTGAAATGCAACTCCCCCTCAAAATATGCAATGAATGTAACTAGAGTGCAGGTGGAGTGAATAAAGCATGCTTCTCAGATATGATTGACTGCAATTACAACATCTAACAGATACAGCAAAATACATACTGTTAACGATACATGGCATGATCAGTGCAATAGATGATATCTAAAGAAAGTCATTAGCACACATTTTTCAGTTTTTGCAAACAAAAGCATCACCACATTTTCCAGTAAACACGCAAGGTAAAGCATGAGATGCAAAAGCTAACTGATATTACCAAGATAAGCATTGTCCAAATCAAAGTGCTTCAGCAAACTTGTTATCATTTCAATGTTCAAGCTTTTTCTTTTCTCTTTTTCATTTATGCCAGGGGTTATTTGCATGTCAAGCCTTATGCTAACCGACCAAGTCAAGCCTAGGCCAGAACTGGACCATCAGAAGCTTAAGACATTGGTCTTGGCATACATTATACTATCCTAGTTCATACCAAAGTGCTATGGTACGCAGTCTAGAGCAATGCAATGCGACAAAACAAACCCACCTGGATCTTTTCAAGTTATGCATAAAGAGCATGAAATTTTCATTTTTTCTTGATTTTTCATCATTTTTACAGAACATTTCCATGTTTTAAAGCAGAAAGATGTCCAAGTTGTTCAATCATATAACAGAAGCATACTCTAAGGTGTGATATGTGAATATGCATGATATGAACACACACAAAAAGACTCAAGAAAGGAGTAAAGAAGAAAGAAAACTGACGCAAAATATCCTAGAAAGGATACACAACACCCAAATCCCCTCGTAAACGCTCAAAGGTAGACTGATCTAGGGGTTTGGTGAAAATGTCAGCCAACTGATGATGGGTATCAACATGAACAAGGTCAATGACACCTTTCTCATATTGATCCCGCAGAAAATGAAAGCGCACATCAATGTGTTTGGTTTTTGAATGGAGAAAAGGGTTTTTCCCTACACTAATAGCACTTGTACTGTCGCAAAACAATGGAACCCTGGTAGGAAAGAACAACCCAAAATCTCGCAAAGTGGAAATCATCCAAACTAACTGTGAGCAGCAGCTACATACTCAGCCTCAGTGGTCGAAAGAGCAACTCCAGATTGCTTTCGAGAAGACCAAGAGACAAGGAAAGAACCAAGAAACTGGCAAGTACCGTAAGTCGACTTGCGATCCAACCGGCACCCACCAAAGTCAGCGTCCGAAATTCCAGATAAATCAAGAGATGATGATGCTGAATAGTAAAGACCAAGATCAGGCGCATAAGTGATATACCTGAAGATGCGCTTTACAGCCTGCCGATGAGACGCGCGTGGTGAAGACTGAAAACGCGCGCAAAGTCCCACGACGAACTGAATGTCCGGTCTTGTCGCCGTCAAATATAGTAGCGAACCGATCATCCCTCGAAACTCCCTTTCATTGACCTTGACGCCACTCTCATCCTTGTCTAGACCCCCAGAAGTGCCCATCGGGGTCATCTGCGGCTTCAATTCACCACCAAAGTCAAATTTCTTAAGCATATCACGAGTGTACTTACCTTGGTGGATGAAGGTGCCGTCCTTGGTCTGCTTGATCTGGAGCCCTAGGAAGTACTTGAGCTCACCCATGAGGCTCATCTCAAACTCACTATGCATCTGCTCAAAAAACTTGGACACAAGATCATTAGAAGTACCGCCAAAGATAATATCGTCCACGTAAATCTGAGCGACTAAGAAATCTGAAACAACTCTGAGCAAGAAGAGAGTTTTATCCACTAAACCCATCACAAAGCCCTTCCCCAACAAAAACTGCTTCAATCGGTCATACCAAGCCCTGGGGCTTGCTTCAACCCGTATAAAGTCTTTTGCAGCTTAAAAACATGTCTAGGAAACTTAGGGTTCTCAAAGCCGGGGGGCTGCCTAACATAAACTTCCTCCTCTATGAACCCGTTCAGAAAAGCACTCTTAACGTCCATTTGAAAAAGCTTAAAACCCTTCGAAGCGGCAAAAGCTAAGAGAATGCGAATGGACTCAAGACGGGCTACAGGGGCGAAAGTTTCTTCAAAATCAATACCCTCTTTTTGGCAAAACCCTGGGCAACTAGTCGAGCTTTGTTGCGCACCACAACCCCATCTTCACCTTGTTTGTTCTTAAATACCCACTTGGTGCCTATGGGGTTGCATCATGGTGGTGGCTCAACTAATGTCCAAACCCGATTGCGGACAAAATTCTCAAGCTCTTCTTGCATAGCATTAATCCAATTTGAATCGGAAAGAGCATGAGAAACATCTCTGGGTCAAAATATGCAACAAAAGCAGATTCAACAAACACAACAAGAGAGGCATTAGATGAACGCAAAGTTCTCTCAGTCAAATCACCTACGATGAGCTCTGAGGGATGGTCACGCTGAACTGCTCGGGTTCCCTAGTGATCTGAAGTCACCTCACTGGAGTCAGCAGCTGGCACCTCTGGACTCGACTGAGGGGGCTCGATCGTAGTGGAAGAAGTGATCAGAGGTCCACCCACATCCTTAGTCGAAGTATCAGAAGGTGTCGGCTCTGCAGGGGGTGCAGAAGGCCCACCCTCATCAGCAGCTGGAGTATCCTCATCTTCCTCGAAGATGGACTCTCCGAGCTCATCATCACCAGAAAGCTCAAAAGGAGGAGTTAACGAAGGCAAGGACTCATCAAATGAAACTTCGCAAGTCTCGACAAGCTGCTGGGTTTCGAGTTTCCAAACACGGAAACCTCGAGAATGCGATGCATAACCAAGAAAAACACCATCCCAAAAACGAGACTCAAACTTGTCCAAATGCCCTCCCTTCTTGAGCACAAAGCACTTGCAGCCAAACACTCGCAAGTGACTCACCTTGGGCTGTCTGCAAAACCGCAACTCATACGAAGTCTTACCTAAGTAAGCTCGAAGAAAAATGTGGTTGGCCAAATAGCAAGCCGTGTTCATGGCTTCAGCCCAAAACCGCCTAGGAGTCCTGTGCTCATCGAGCATCGTCCTGGCCATCTCGACTAGCGTGCGGTTCTTTCGTTCCAGAACGCCATTCTGTGGGGGAGTATAAGGAGAAGAAAACTGATGGTCCAGACCCTGATCACTACAGAAGCTGACGAACTGAGAGTTCTTGAACTCAGAGCCATTGTCGGAGCGAATTGCTCGCATCCGACCATTGTTCTCATTCTTCAGCTTCAAAATCAGGTCATGAACAAATTGAAAAGTTTCATCCTTAGACTCCAAAAAGAAAACCCACGAGAATCGAGAGAAGTCGTCAACAATCACAAGTGCGTACCACTTCCCACCAACTGAACGTACCCGAGATGGACCAACAGTGTCCAAGTGTAAAAGCTCACCCGGATACGAAGTCATCACCTGAGTCACAGGTGAGTGAGAAGCGGCAACCATTTTCCCATGACGACAGGGATGACAAACTAGATCCTTCTCCATCTTAAGCTTGGGCAATCCTCGGATGAGGTCCATAGAGCTTAACCTGACTAGCAGATCAAAACTCAAATGACCTAACCTCCTATGCCACTTCGAGAGCTTAGAGGAGGATCCAGCAATCAAACAGCGAGAAGGGCCAAAAGAACTAGAGAAGTCAATTCGAAAAACTTTACCGAATGGTAAAATCTGGCAAATCAAAGACCCTCTAGAATCAACCACAGAAGAGTTGACCTTCTTAAAACGCACCTCCAAACCATCCTCAAGAAGTTGCGAAACAGAAATCAATTTGAAGTTCAAGTTTCTAACCAAAGCAACATTCTTTAAAGAAAAATGGTCTGAAATGCGAATTGATCCAATGCCACTTACTTTCCCTTGACCACTGTTCCCGAATGTGATTTACTCTTTGGAGCTCGGGGGAGTAAGACTGGAGAACCATCTGCGATGTCCCGTCATGTGGCGAGAGCATCCTGAGTCCATAATCCAAACGTCCTCCAGTCCCCGATCCTGCACAATCAGTGGCTGTAAGTGGGAGCAAATGGTCCGGCACCAGGTTTAGCAAAAAAACTAAACCAGTGTCGAGCCATCTGCTCAAAAGATGGAAAGCGAAACCATCAAAAGAGTTTGGACCAAAACGCGGCTGAAAGCGCGGTCCTTGGTTCTGCCAAAAACCTCGGCCACGAGGTCTAGGACCGTATCCAAAACGGCCTGGAGTTCTGCCGGAACGACCACCACCAACTAGAGCACGGGCAAGAAAGCCGTCTCCTCTACCACCACCTACACGACGCGGCCTGGCCTCCAGCCTCTCCCCGCGTCGAGGAACTCTCAGTCTACCACCCTTCTGGTAGAACTGCTCTTGACCACCACGAGCACGCTCTGCTCTCTCAACCCGCTTCCTCCTGAAGCAAAACTCCGCAAGATGCCCGTCTCTCTGACAGTACTCACAATGGTAGGTGGGCTTCTTGGGATGTGGTTGAGGCTTGGGGTTCTGATGGGGGACTGGTCCCGATCTTCCGCTAGGTAAAGGATAAACTTGGGTTGGGGGAGAATCTCGACGTTGGCGATCCAAGGCTCCGGTCCGGTGGATCAAAACCTTGCAATCGTTACACCACTGTCTCCGTTGGTTATCAACCACGCAGAACGCGATTGACCTCGCCACGAAGGCTAATTCCTGCAAGCGAACCCAAGAACACAAGCAAGAACAGGAAGGATACAAGTCGAATGCCAAATCACAGAAAACGATGATAAGGTGAGGTTTCACAAACGCCAATGCAGCAGCCAATCGGTCCGGTGCAAGAGGCGGGATCTAAACACACAAGTGTAGATGCAAACAAAGCAAAACATAACCCTAAAGGCGGCTGGAAAGAATATATAGGGCGTGGGCAGCCTGTGGGAGGCGAACAGACTTGGGCTGTGGGCTAGAAGATGTACAGACTCGGATTATGGGTCAACACGGCCCAGTTCTGTCACGCAGGACTGTTTTAATCACACAGATCGACTCGAGACGCCAAATGAGACGAAACCAACGGCAAAAGATCTGTCTTCTCCTTAGCTTTCCAAAAAGTCCAAGAACGCGTCAATCCGACTTCGTATGAGGAAGTTATGCCCATTTTGGTGCAGGGTAGTTGATGTAGTCCGAACCAGCAAATTCTTGACTTCAAATCATCCGTGCGATTCCGTCTTCAACTCCAACTCTCCTATTCCATCTCCCATGTTCCTAAGCAACAACATATCACTAGTATTCAGTAGCATCCCGTCCAAACAAATATTAACATAGTTGCTAATGAAAGAATTAACCTCATGGTTCAAGCGACGGGCACGGGCGCGTGTGATTGGACCTTGTAATTGAATTGTAGGTGGAGGCTCCATGTGTGTATCATGTGAAGTGATGTCCTCATCATCCTCCCCTTCTTGAATTGGAGTCGTCCTCGACTCAAGCTCATTGTCATCTCCCAAATAGGGCTTTAAATATGAAATGTTAAATGTGGGACTAACCCCAAAAGCTGCAGGCAACTCAAGTTTATATGCATTATCATTTATCTTCTCAAGCACACGGAAAGGACCATCAGCTCGGGGCATCAATTTAGACTTTCTCAAATCAGGAAAACGATCCTTGCACAAGTGCAACCAAACAAGATCACCCGGTTCAAATGTTATCTCTTTTCTACCCTTACTACCATAAGCACGATATTTCTCATTCATTTTCTCTATGTTTGCTTTAGTAGTTTCATGCATCTTAAGTAATAATTCAGCACGTGTAGTAGCATCAAAATTCAATTTTTCAGATGGTGGCAATGGTAGCAAATCAATAGGAGCACGCGGATTAAAGCCATAGACCACTTGAAACGGACTTACCTTAGTAGTGGAGTGTACTGACCTATTATATGCAAACTCAATATGAGGTAGACACTCTTCCCAGAGCTTCAAGTTGGTCTTCAAAATAGCCCTCAACATGGTGGACAATGTACGGTTGACGACCTCCGTTTGTCCATCAGTTTGGGGGTGACAAGTAGTAGAAAACAGCAGCTTCGTCCCCAACTTATGCCACAACATTCTCCAAAAATGACTTAAGAATTTAGCATCATGGTCTGAAACGATGGTATTGGGAACTCCATGCAAGCGTACGACCTCTCTGAAAAACAAACCAACAACATTTGTAGCATCGTCGCTCTTGTGACAAGGTATAAAATGCGCCATTTTAGAGAAACGATCTACCACCACAAAAATACTATCTCTCCCCTCCTAGTTCTAGGTAATCCTAACACAAAATCCATAGAAATATCCTCCCAAGGTACACTAGGAACGGGCAGAGGCATATAAAGACCATGTGGGTTTAGACGGGACTTAGCTTTATTGCAAGTAGTGCATCGTGCCACATAGCGCTCAACATCGCGTCTCATCCTAGGCCAATAGAAGTGTGTGGAAAACACATCTTCGGTTTTCTTTGATCCAAAATGACCCATCAAACCACCACCATGTGCTTCCTGCAATAACAACAAGCGAAGAGAGCTAGCCGGCACACATAACTTGTTAGCACGAAAAAGATATCCATTATTCAGCACATGTTTGTTCCAAGCACGGTCGTCTGTACAATTTGTAAAAGCATCTTTGAAGTCCAAATCAGTAGCATACATGCCCTTCAATGTTTCTAAACCAAAGATCTTATAATCAAGTTGAGAAAGCAGTGTATAACGTCTAGATAAAGCATCAGCAATCACATTATCTTTCCCTTTCTTATGCTTAATGATATATGGAAAAGTCTCAATAAACTCTACCCATTTAGCATGTCGTTTATTCAGATTTGCTTGACTACGTATATGCTTCAATGCTTCATGATCCGAATGAATAATAAACTCCTTAGGCAAAAGGTAATGTTGCCAAGTTTCAAGCACACACACTAAGGCATATAATTCCTTGTCATAGGTAGAATAATTCAACTGTGGACCATGTAATTTCTCACTAAAATAGGCCACGGGTTTACCTCCTTGTAGCAGCACACCTCCTATTCCAAAACCACTAGCATCGCATTCTAACTCAAAAGGCTTACTGAAATCGAGTAGCTAAAGTAGAGGTGCATGTGTAAGATGATCTTTGAGTGTGGAAAAAGCTTGTTCTTGTGCTGGTTCCCAAGTAAAAGTGACTCCCTTCTTAGTCAACTCATGCAAAGGACCGGCTATGGTGCTGAAATCTTTCACAAAACGCCGGTAGAAACCTGCAAGACCAAGAAAACTACGTACCTGTGTGATAGTTTGGGGTTGCGGCCAGCTGTTGATTGCTTCTACTTTTGCCGCGTCAACCTCAATACCCTGTGAAGTGACAACATATCCAAGAAACACAACTCGATCCGTGCAAAACGTGCACTTCTCAAGGTTACCAAACATTCTAGCCTCACGGAGGACAAAAAACAGCACGTAGGTGTTCAACATGTTCAGTGAGAGACTTGCTATAAACCAAGATATCATCAAAGTATACAACCACAAAGCGTCCTATAAAGTGTCGTAGGACTTCATTCATCAAGCGCATGAAGGTACTAGATGCATTAGTAAGTCCAAAAGGCATGACAAGCCACTCATATAATCCAAACTTTGTTTTAAAAGCAGTTTTCCATTCATCACCTAGTTTAATGCGAATTTGGTGGTAGCCACTACGGAGATCGATCTTAGTAAATATAATGGCACCACTAAGCTCATTAAGCATGTCATCCAATCTAGGAATAGGGTGTCGATATCGAATGGTGATATTATTAATAGCACGACAATCAACACACATGCGCCAACTACCATCTTTCTTAGGTACCAAAAGAACGGGTACTGCACAAGGACTAAGGCTTTCATGAACGTACCCACGATCAAGAAGGTACTGTACTTGGCGCTCAATTTCTTTTGTCTCCTCTGGATTGGTACGGTACGCTGCACGATTAGGAAGAGATGCTCCCGGGACCAAATCAATTTGGTGCTCGATGCCGCGTATCGGTGGAAGCCCGGGTGGTATCTCAGCAGGGAAAACATCGTTAAACTCCTGCAAAAGGTCAGTGACTGCAGCAGGAACAGAGCTAGGAATGTTCGCAAGTGAAAACAGCACGTTCGTGCAAATCAAGCCATATAGCAAGGGAGTATCATCACAAATTTCAGCAAGGTCAGTTTTAGTTGCAAGCATGACACGTCCTTTCAGATTAATAACTTGTGATGAAGAAGGAGAAGCAAGTTTATCTTTCTGTTGCCTCGAAAGCGTTTTGGCTACTTGCTGATTTTCAGAAGGTTGTTTGCTCTTTTGGGCGTCCCTAGCATGTTTTTCTTGTTCAAATTTCACGATTTCAGCAGGAGTCATAGGAAGCAATGTAACTTTCTTTCCTTTATACATAAATGTGTACTTATTGCTCCTACCATGGTGTGTAGCATCAATATCATACTCCCAAGGTCTACCAAGTAACAGAGAACATGCTTGCATTGGTACTACATCAAAATCAGCAACTCCGAAGTATGTACCAATGGAAAATTCGATGTGAGCAGTTTGTGTTACCTTGACCTTACCGCTATTGTTGAACCATTGCACATGGTAAGGGTGTGGATGCGCACGTGTGGGAAGTTGAAGCTTCGTTACCATGTCGTGGCTCACCAAATTGTTGCAACTACCGCTGTCGATGATGACACGTACACGACGGTCATTGACGACGAAGAAGGTCTGAAACAGATTATTCCGTTGTGCCCGATCGTCCTGCTCCATGTGAGTGCTCAAGACGCGTTGTACAATAAGTGCTTCAAGGTCGGCAGAGGCATCCGGCGCAAAAACAGCGTCATCGTCGAATGTATCGTCATCTCCTGCAATGTTAGCAGCAAGCGCATATTCATCTTCAACATCACTAGCACTTACTTAGCCACCGTCTTCCGTAGCAATACAAGCCCGCTGACTAGGGCAGTCCTTCATAACGTGGCCAAATCCTTTGCATCTGTGACACTGGATCGCTGCAGAACGTGTAGTAGAGGCCGCCGAGGAGGTGGGCTTGGCTGGCGCCTTGGATGCTGCAGTCTTGGAACTCTCAACCTGGGCTGTAGATGTAGAAGGTGCTGATGTAGCCGCCGGTCGAGAAGGGGGTGGGGGTGGTCGTTGCTGCTGCCCACTTGAGTGTGAAGTAGCACCACCAATGTTGGTCCTCATGATGCGTTGTGGTTGTTGGCGACCCTGCAATTCTTTTTCTGCAAGCATAGCAAGGTGGAAAAGACGAGTGATAGTATTGTATTCTTTATAATCAATGATATCCTGAATTTCACGTCTTAAACCACCATAAAAACGGGCCATTTTATCCTCATTGTCCTCCTCAATTTCAGCACGCATGCAACCTATTTGCAACTCCTGATAATACTCCTCTACCGATTTATTTCCTTGGTTTAGGCGCTGCAATTTTTTCTCAAATCACGTTTATATGAAGGAGGGACCCATCTACCACGCATTTGCCGTTTTAACATATCCCATGTTTTTGGTTCATTGCCAACCTGAACTATTTCAGTCCACCAAAGAAGAGCATATCCAGTGAAGTCACTAGTAGCTAAGCGCACGCGGTGGATAGCAGGAACCATGTGAGCATTAAATTTTTGTTCGACTGACATCTCCCAATCTAAATATGCATCTGGATCATAGGTGCCAGCAAAATGAGGTACTGAAAATTTTACCATAGAGTAGGGATCATGATCATTGTTCCTGTGGTTGTCATTGTTACCTCGTGGATGGCGGTTGCGGTGGCCGCCCGTACCTTGATGGTTGAACTGAAAGCGATGACGTGCAGCCTCGTCAGGGTCAATGCCATTGTTCGTGGCATAGGATAGGTCGTCTTCGTCTCCAATATGATCGTCTTCCTCTTCAACATGGTCATCGTTGGCTCGTGCAGTAGGCAAACGTGTTTCCAAGGCAGTCATTCGGTCCACTAGGTCAGCCACAGTACGCGCGAGACGTTCGATGGAATGTTGGGTCTGCCGCTGAGACTCTAGTAGAGCACGTCGTGAGACACAGTCATTAAAATCAGATGGAGGGGTGCCGCTGTTATCTGCCATGTTAGTGAAAAGATAAAACAACAAAGAATAATCCTATGTAAAACAGCTAGGTGGGGTGGTGGGTTTGTGGTGGAAGCAATCCGTCAAGTGCCTTACCCACGCTTGCAAGTGTTCTTACCACGCCGCAGTGAGGTCACCGGCCTACAGGTGATGAACCAAGTGGAGGGTGGTGGCAATTGCAAGGAATGAACCTGTCCTGACCAAGAGAAAGGTGTAGCTTGGAAGGCAAGTGAGTAGCAAGGATTAGCGATAGTAATAACAGTTAAACCAAGTTCAATAAGTATTCCCTAGTACTCGTCAAAGTTGCTGGCCTTAGTGCTCCCAAGGTGAAAATTCAAGCAATAGAGGGAAACTATGTGCCCAAAACTCAAATGGAAACAATAACAGGATCTGTTACCGCCGCTGATACTTCTGTTACTACCGCTGATCGGACAAGAGTTCGGACAAGAGATCGGACAAGCAGAATCTGTTACTACCGCCGATAATGCTGTTACTACCGCTGACCGGACAAGAGTTCGGACAAGAGATCGGACAAGCAGAATGTGTTACTGCCGCCGATAATGCTGTTACTACCACTTCTTCTCTTTTTTTGATTTTTTTCTCTCTTCTTTTTTTTTCACTCTATTTTTTTTTGAACAAGGATGACCAGAGATGCAACCACAAAAATTGGCACCTACAACTGAGGTGGGATGTGGCTCACAAAAATTCAAACAAGTTCGCTGTCCGGCGAGCAAAAACTTTGACCAATTTTTTTCTTTATCTTCCTGATTTTTTTGGCGATTTTGGTGAGGGCTAAGCCTGTTAGGGTACCCACCAAAATTGGGTCAGGAACACGCTCAAAAAATTTCAGATTTTTCTGCCAAACGAGCGAAAAGTTATGCCTGTTTTACTGAAGGGGGGTCACAAAGAGTCGATGTGGAAAACAAATAGGATTGCAGAAGGGGGGTTTTTCGGTGGGGATTTTTTTTTGAGACACAAAAACAACTACTACTCAAACGACACAGAGGGATGACTAAACCAGCAACAAGACTCGACCAAGAACACGAACTCAACAAAGTTAAAACTGAAATTAAAATCGCAAGGCACAAAGGGGTTCTCGGTGGGGAATTTTTTTGGTGCGGTTTTCTGGACTCTGGGTAAAAACAAAAGCAGATCGAGATTGCCTAACGGGAAAACTGAGCTCTGATACCAACTGATGGGGGACTGGTCCCGATCTTCCGCTAGGTAAAGGATAAACTTGGGTTGGGGGAGAATCTCGACGTTGGCGATCCAAGGCTCCGGTCCGGCGGATCAAAACCTTGCAATCGTTACACCACTGTCTCCGTTGGTTATCAACCACGCAGAACGCGATTGACCTCGCCACGAAGGCTAATTCCTGCAAGCGAACCCAAGAACACAAGCAAGAACAGGAAGGATACAAGTCGAATGCCAAATCACAGACAAACGATGATAAGGTGAGGTTTCACAAACGCCAATGCAGCAGCCAATCGGTCCGGTGCAAGAGGCGGGATCTAAACACACAAGTGTAGATGCAAACAAAGCAAAACCTAACCCT
>JAAALK010000164.1:0-30588 GCA_019279435.1 Zizania palustris | reverse complement strand
GCTGAAAGGATCCTCGGTGTTTTCCAAGATTGACCTCAGGTCAGGTTATCACCAGTTGAGGATCAGAGAAGAAGATATACCCAAGACTGCCTTCACCTCCCGCTATGGACTCTACGAGTACACCGTGATGTCGTTCGGACTCACGAATGCCCCAGCCTTTTTCATGAACATGATGAACAATGTATTCATGGAGTTCTTGGACAAGTTCATCGTGGTATTCATTGACGATATCCTCGTTTACTCCAAGACCAAGGAAGAACACGAGACTCACCTCCGTCTGACCCTCGGAAAGCTAAGGGAGCAGCAACTGTACGCCAAATACAGCAAATGCGAATTTTGGTCGTCTGAGGTGAAGTTCCTCGGCCAAGTTATATCTGCTGGAGGAATAGCAGTGGACCCAACCACCGTGGAAGCGGTAACCAACTGGCTACAGCCAACGACCGTGACCGAGATCCGGAGTTTTCTCGGATTGGCCGGATACTACCGCCGGTTTATCGAGAATTTTTCCAAGATCGCCAAGCCTATGACCAGACTTCTGCAGAAGGAAGTAAAATTTGAATGGACCCCCGACTGCGAAGAAAGCTTCCAGACCCTCAAGAAGAAGCTAGTATCAGCTCCCATTCTGACTCTGCCAGACATCCGGAAAGACTTCCACGTCTACTGTGATGCCTCTCGTCAAGGATTGAGATGCGTCTTAATGCAAGAAGGGAAAGTGATATCCTACGCCTCCCGGCAGTTGAGACCGCATGAGCTGAACTACCCAACACACGACCTGGAACTAGCAGCCGTGGTTCATGCCTTGAAGATATGGAGACATTACCTTGTGGGAAATCGGTGTGAGGTCTTCACCCACCACAAGAGCCTCAAGTACATATTCACCCAACCAGATCTGAGCCTCAGGCAAAGGAGATGGTTGGAACTGATCAAGGATTACGACTTGGGCATCCATTATCATCCGGGCAAAGCGAACGTGGTGGCAGACGCCCTTAGTCGAAAAGGGTACTGCAATGCCATCATTATTCAAGACCAGGCTCCTCTACTTTATAAGGAGATGGAAAGGCTAAACCTAGGGATCACCACTCGAGAGTACCTCGCTGCCTTGGAGTCTCGGCCTGTCTTAATAGACCAGATCCGAGAGAAGTAGAAGGAAGACCCGGACATCCTGGAGATCCAGCAAAACATGAGGAAGGGTAAAGCCCCCGGATTTTCCAAGGACGAGTGTTGGGGGAAAATATCTCATCTTCGGGGTTATTGCCAAAGCAGCATGAAGACAGTCAACCAGTTCGAAGATTGTCTGAATACCATCTTCGAAGATGCCCAGAACCTAGTTCGAAGCCCGAAGACAGACACTGGTTCGAAGTAGGCCTTCGAACCAAAGCCCTTCAGGATCTTTTCTGCCAGCTAAGATGGAAGACTTATCTTCTATCTTATTAGATTAGTCTTTTACCATTTTAGCCCTATTAAGGAAAACGAATAGTTTCATTAATGTCGGTTGTAATAGAGGGGTAAATAGGTCTTTTCCTTAATGTTTAAGCCTATAAATACCCCCCATTTCACCCTGTAATAGGGACCGATTACAAGTGATTCAATACACACTTTCGAACTATTCTAAGCTATTATCCTTTCGGAGGCTTAGAACAGTTTGCTTCGCAAACACTTCGTTTGTTAGTTTCTTTTCTACAGAAACCTGTTAGCGTAATCTTTTACGCCAACAGTTGGCGCCGTCCGTGGGGAACCTAGTCCAAAAAACTTCGTTCTCTACCAACTTCTTACATCATGCCTCCTAAGCGGAGCGCACCTCGCAATCCCACTCGGAGGTCCTCTCGGATCTCCGGAGAGATACCCTTCGACACAGTTGAAGTCGGAGGGTCTTCGACTATCCCTCCACCTCAAACTCCGCAAGGGGCTTCTATCCCTCGAGGATACGAAACCTCTCCGCCAACCCCTTCCATACTCCGACCGCCCGGAGCCACTCCGCCACCCTCCATTCCGATTCGAACTGATCATACCAGTTCTCAAGACCCGGAAGGTCCTTCCGGAGGAGATGAAGATAGCCTTGGAGACATGGCCACTCAAATGGCCAATCTTCAAGCTGAGGTAGCGAGGTGGCGACAAGAGGCTGCGAACAGGCTTCGCTCTCAAGCCACCCCAGCTATCCCCGAAGTGCCCGAAGACGACGATCTTGATTATCCCGAAGCCCCGGAGAACGCCTCTTACGACAATGAATCTCCGTTGCATCCTGAGCTTCAGAAGGTTCGCTTCGATCCGAAGTTCAAAACTTCGAAGCTCTGCAAGTATGCCGGAGACGAAGATCCCAGTGAGTTTGCGCGTTCTTATGCCCTAGCGATTGAGGCTAGCGGCGGAGACAGAGAGACTATGGCGAAGTGCTTCCCATTAGCTCTTCAAGGAGTGGCGTTGAGATGGTTCTGGTCTTTAAAGCCAGGATCAATCATTTCGTGGTCACAGTTGAAGAGGAAGTTTATAAGTAACTTTCAGGGCACCTTCGTGCCCCCCATGTCAACAGGAAGCCTTTTCCAAGTGAAACAGCTCCCCGGAGAAACATTGAGGCAGTACTTCAAGCGCTTCGCTCACATGAAGTCGCAAATTCGGGGGCTGTCCACATCCTCGGTGGTTGATGCGGCTCGGGAAGGCGTCAGTCATAAAGGCCTTCTGGATAAACTACATCGGAAGAGCATCACCACAGTATCACAGCTGATGTCGTACTTCGAGGAGTACTCGAGGTCAGAAGAAGGTTGGCTTCGGAGGACTACTGCTACTTCGACAGTATTGACGGAAGTTAAAGCAGAGTTGAAGACTTCGGCACAGCCGCAAGAACCAGTCTTCGAAGTGCAACATGATAGAAGAAGAGGGCAAAAGCACCCTCGCTCTGAAGTCTTAAACATTGCACCCCCACAGAAGTTTGCACCAAGAGCTCCACAGGCTGTGGGGAACAAGTCCAGCGGCTGGAGGCCGCCAGGGAAAACGGCTGGCAAGGGCCAGACCCTTTTTTGCTGTATTCATGGAGAGAATCGAAGCCATGCAACTGACACCTGCAAGGCTATTCTTACCCTTCGGGGAGAATACTTGGAGAGAACTTCGGGTCGAGGTAGTACCGACCGAAGTCCAGCAACAGCAGTGCGCCCGGAGCTGGTCCAGGCTGTGGCGCGGATAGAAAATTTTGATGCTGCAAGGCATCCTCCGGTGGCCAATGTTATGCCACCTCCGAAGCAAGAAGAAGGGCAAGATAGAGGAAAGAGAGTAGTTCTCCCTATCTCCGGAGGAGGTACCCTCGGAAGCATGTCCAAGAGATAGCGAAGAGAGTACGTTCGGGAAGTAGGCCATATTGGGACTTCGTCATCTGCAGCTGCAATGCCGGAGTGGTCTCATGTTCCAATATCTTTCTCTGCGGAGGATGCAGCTGGTATTAAGTTCCCGCATGCAGATCCATTGGTTATCACTGCTGATATTGCAGGGACTGAAGTCCGAAGGGTGCTAATTGACGGAGGAAGTTCGGCAGATATCATTTTTGTACAAGCCTTCGATCAGTTATGCATTTCCCGGAAGCATCTTCTCCCAGCGGCTCGTCCTCTGCAAGGCTTCACAGGACCTCCGCTTGATGCACTTGGCCAGATAGGCTTAGAAGTAACCTTCGGAGAAGGTTTACTAGCCCGAACTGAAGAAGTTATCTTTGATGTGGTAGATGCCCCGTATGCTTATAATGTCATCTTCGGACGGGGTATGTTGAATCAGTTCGGAGCTAAGGCTGGAAAGTTGTTAGGGTACTTAGTTTCAAGCAGGGGAATTGAAGCTAGCCCTACTCAAATAACTGCGCTGCAGAAGATGGCTCCTCCGGAGAATTTAAAGCAAGTGCAAAAGCTGACTGGACGTCTGGCTGCACTTAGCAGGTTTTTATCAAGGTCTGCGGAGAGGAGTTTGCCAATATTTAAAGCTTTGAAAGGGTCCGAAGATTTTGCATGGACACCGGAGTGTCAGAAAAGCTTCGAAGATATTAAAGATTATCTCAGCAATCTTGCTACACTTACGGTGCCTATTGCGGACGAAACCCTACTTCTGTATCTTGCAGCTACAGGTTCAGTTGTCAGCGCAGTCCTTGTCAGGGAAGCGGATATCAATGGGAAGTTTGTCCAAAATCCTGTCTATTTTGTATCCGAAGCATTGTCAAGAGCGAAGACAAGATACTCCGAACTTGAGAAGTTCGTTTATGCTCTGATAATGGCTTCGAGGAAGCTAAGACATTATTTTTTGGCTCATAATGTAATTGTACCAACTTCGTATCCTTTAGGAGATATGCTCCGAAGCAAAGATTCCACTAGAAGGATTGGAAAGTGGGCAGTAGAACTAGCACCCTTCGGCATATCTTTCCTGGCAAGGACAGCTATCAAATCTCAAGTCCTAGCAGACTTCGTAGCAGAGTGGACTCCACCTGCGAAGTTGACTCCGGAGAAATCAGATGACGGAGTTTGGACTATTTACTCCGATGGGGCTTTCCAAGCATCTGGAGCAGGCATTGGAGCAGTATTGATTTCACCGTCAGGGCTAAGAGCAATGTACTCCGCAAGACTCAACTTTAAGTCTACCAATAATATAGCGGAGTACGAAGGAATTTTATTGGGACTCCGGAAAGCAAGTGCTCTAGGGGCTACAAGGATAATTATAAAAACAGATTCTCAGATAGTAGCAGGGCACGTAGACAAAAGTTTTCAAGTCCGACATCCACAGCTTGCAAAGTACTTGGAAGAAATCCGCAAGATCGAAGCACATTTCAAGGGTATTTCCATTCGGAGTATACCAAGAGCTGAAAATGTGCAAGCGGACATTTTAGCGAAGGCTGCTGCCGGAGCTGTGGATGTGCCTGACGAAGCTTTCTATGAGGAGCTCAATGTACCTTCGGTGCCACAAGTTGCTTCTGCAGAGATTCTCTTCATTCCTAGTGCAGATTGGAAAGATTCGATCATAGAACTCTTGCAAGGAGGAACAAATTTGCCCGAAGAGCCCCAATTGTCAAGATTAAAGCTCAGAGCAAGAAACTATCAGTTAATCAATGGTATATTATACAAGGCCGGAGTATGTTCCCCTCTACTCCAATGTATATCTCAAGCCGAAGGCCAAGAAATTCTTCGAGAAATTCACGAAGGCCTTTGTGGAAGTCATTTAGCCCCTAGAGCTCTGGCAGGAAAAACACTTCGCCAGGGGCTTTATTGGCCCACAATAACAGCTGATGCGGAGAGCTTGGTCCGCACTTGTCAAGGATGCCAGTGGATGGGTCGACGGAGTCATCGCCCACCAACAGCTCTTCAAGTCATTGCTCCGGTATGGCCTATGGCCAGATGGGGTATGGATCTAATTGGTCCCTTTCCGTTAGCAAAGGGAAATCTAAAGTTCGCAGTGGTAGCCATTGAATATTTTTCTAAGTGGGTGGAAGCAGAGCCCTTAACAGCTATCACTTCGAATAATGTACAGAAATTCTTCTGGAAGAACATTATTTGCCGGTTCGGAGTGCCTAGATATCTCACAGTTGATAATGGAACACAGTTCGACGCAGAACCCTTCAGGAAGTTTTGCGAAGACCTAGGCATTCAACTATGTTTTGCTGCAGTGAGACATCCTCAGTCGAATGGAGCCGTTGAGCGAGCCAATGGAAATATTTTATCAGGGCTAAATCGAAGAATAGTAGGATTATCAAAGGGACTGTGGACCGAAGAGCTTCCGAAGATTCTGTGGTCCATTCGGACTACGCAAACAATGTCCACAGGTTTTACTCCGTTCAGACTACTATTCGGAGATGAAGCAATGACTCCAGCGGAGCTCAAAGGGGGATCATTTCGCAGCACCGAACCAGACATCGAAGAAGAAAGACAAGCTTCGTTAGATTTGTCAGAAGAAACAAGACTTCGAGCTGTAGCTAATTTATCAAAGTATCATCAGCAGACGAAGACTTGGTATGACCCGAAGGTTAAGCTCAGCGAGTTAAGGCCGGGTCATCTTGTTCTACGAAGCATTATAGCACCAGGGAAGTTAGGCAATAAATGGGAAGGTCCATATCTAATTGTCCGCTCAGGGCGCCCTGGTTCATTCAAATTAGCTAATTTAGAAGGTGAAGAGTTAGCACATACTTGGCATGCGGAGCACCTAAAGCGATACTTCGCATAAGGGCTCCTTGTAATTCGCTTGTAATCACCTCTAAATTAATAAAGCATACACCCTGATATTTGCCTTCCCCTTGACACTCCTAGTTTCCCGAGCGGACGCGCTGGGACGGAAGTCGATCGAGAGGGAAGTGTCATTAAGCTGGGCTGTATTTCCGGACTTCGTACCCATAAAGTCGAAGCCTCCGGTGTGGTGGCTGAAATCCATCCGGAGCCCAAGCTGATACCTTGTAGGCATCTGTAAAAGAGCCAATACCACATTCTACGGAGTCCAAGCTTCGGCTGGTAGACTTCCGTAAAAAGAGCCGAAGGTGGCCAAAATCTGCGGAGTCCAAGCTGCAGCTTGCAGACATCCGTAAAAAGAGCCGAAGGTGGCCAAATTCTGCGAAGTCCAAGCTCCGGCTGGTAGACTTCTGCAAAAAAGAGCCGAAGGTGGCCAAATTCTGCGAAGTCCAAGCTCCGGCTGGTAGACTTCTGCAAAAAAGAGCCGAAGGTGGCCAAATTCTGCGAAGTCCAAGCTCCGGCTGGTAGACTTCTGCAAAAAAGAGCCGAAGGTGGCCAAATTCTGCGAAGTCCAAGCTCCAGCTGGTAGACTTCTGCAAAAATAGCCGAAGGTGGCTAAAGCAAAACAGCATTTAAGCCATGAGCTTCGAATGTCTGTTCATATAAGTCCAAAGTGACAAATTTCTTAAGACACTAAAGTGTCCTGGAAGTTATCCCAATTGATTTCTTTCGTAAAGCAAACAAAGGTACCAAGTTACCATACTTCTGACTACAAATAGTCGAAGACATTTCATAAGATTTCAAAAGATCTTTAAATGACAGAGGAGCTCCGAACCCCCAAAAAATTGTACTCCGAAGTTTTTTCTTTGCGCATAACCATCTTTGAATCAAGTTCGAAGTTGCTTATACCCAAAGAGGGGCTAGTAAATATGGAGACAATTTTAAATCGGCATTCATTATTAAAATAAATATGTTTACAGATTACACTATGAAAAATTGGTATCTATACCAAGAAGGAATCGGAGACCTCTTCGGTCCCGAGAGCTAGGAGTGGAACGACTAGTTCCAACATCAGAAGTTCTAAGAACTTTGCGCTTAACTCTCTTCCTCCCCTTCGAAGCTCTAAAATCCTTCTGCTCTTGTTGAAGCTCGGTCCAAGTTCGAAGCCGCTCGGGGCTTCTTTCCCAGCTTCTAAGATCTTCAGATCTTTTATTTTGGGCTTCACCTTCGTCTTCGGACCAATTAGTGTCTTCAGAAGACGAGGTGTTTGCGTCAATCTCTTTATGTTCCTCTTTAATATAAGACAATACGTCTTTGATTACTTCGGGCGCAATAACGCCGGAGTCATCTCGAGGGATAAGGAATCGAGGACGTTTATAACTCTTTAGAAGTTCGAAGGTGTTCCACAGTGAGCGAAGTTCGCTGTTAAGCTCTAACACTTCGATATCTTCCATAAGAGGCAAAGCCTAGAAATATGATAAACAAGACTTTCATTGATAAATGTTTACAAGCATAAAGCTTTACATGATTAGAAATCCTAAAATATTCCTAAACCTGCGGGTTCGAAGGAGGTTGACTGCTCGAAGCTTGGCTCCGAACTTGCTTCTGGCGTTCGCAGATCGACCTTCGGCTCTCCATGAAGTTTGAAAGGCTCGCCAGGCGGCAGCCACGCCTTCGGAAGGAGTCAGAAGTCTTGCGTCGTCGAAGATGATGGAGCCCTCTGCGCTCGGAGTAATTACTCGGCCCAAATCCTCATAGTAACGAAGTAATCCAAGGGCAGACACTTGTCCGGAGAGTTCTCCATAACGCATGCCTGCCGTCTTCATTTGCTTCGCTGCTCCTTGGATCCTCTTTAACCGGCGCAGCAGAGTCACATTGTCATCCGAAGGTAGTGATCCAGTAGTACCGAAGTACTCCAAGACACCTAACATATGTTCGATGACCTCCGAAGCCACCTTCTCAGACTTAAGCCTTTCCTCAATAAGCGCATCCTTGGCTGAAGTCGTTTCTGCTAAAACTCCGGAGATTCTAGCGTTCTCCGTAGTCAGAGCATTCTTTTGAGTCCGGAGTTGGCCAGCCTCTTCTTGTAGACTTACAAGTTCGGACCCCTTCGCAGCATCCTCCGTCCGCAGTCTCTCAACCTCTGCTCGAAGCACAATTCTTTCCGCTTCGAGCTCTTTCTTCGCAGCCTCCAAGCTCTGCCTAGCCCTTTGCTCTGCTAGTATTACGTTATCCATCTGAGCTACTCGACCTTCGGAGAAGTTAAAATTTCTTTGAAGAGCTTCGTTCTCTTCCCGAAGTTGAGCAATTTCATTTTCGCTCGATAAAGCCGCAGCGCGGGCTAAGACTGCTTGCTAAGAAAAAAGAAAAACTGAAATAAGAAATTATTCATATATAATTTGCTATTTGCTTCGAAGATGCTTTATACCTGATAAGCTGCTCTTTCTATAGCAAGGTTAAGCTCCGGGCCCTTTGCTCTGCTTAAAAGGGCTACTAGTTCTGTTTCCCCGACTTTGCGACTGGCTTGACCCAAAGGTTTAACCAAAGTCCCAAGTCCGGTTTTCTCCTCCAAAAAAGGAGTTATGAGAGGAAGCATTTCTAAAGCCTTCTGATCAGCTCTGCTTAGCGAAGGACCGGAGAGTTCTTCCGAGGCCCTTGGAATTTCTGAAGATGGCCCCCCCTCGGTTGATTCACTTTCATCTGTCGATTCAGATGAAGTCGATCCTTGAGTAAGAGGAGGCTCTATGTGCCTTTTACCTCTTCCAGGCCCTTGTTGAGTAACCTCCGGGCGTGGCTCCGAAGTTGTCGAAGGCCTTTGAATTGTATCTTCGAGGGGTACTTCGACAACAGGAGGCTCTGCAATAACAGAAATATTATACATTGTATAATTTTGCAGAAATTGATAAGAATTATGCAAAAATTTACCTTCAACATTCTCCGGGAGATCAAGAACTGGACTGATCGGAGGATCAAAAGTGAAGTCATCATCTGACTCCGCAGTTAGATTCTCCGTTGTCGGAGCATCTCCGTGATCAGCCCTTTCCTCCACAACCGAAGTTGCAGGAACTTCGGCTTCATCTTCGCCCATAAGGGCTTTGACTTGTTCCTCTTGGGTATCCGGAGCTCTTACTTCTTCGATGTTGGCTTGAGGCTCCGGTATACCTGCAGTATCTTCAATGTGAATACTTCATTGAGCTGCATCTTCATCAATTAATTTCACTAATAAAGTACCTTCATCCTCTTTAGAACCAGAAAGTGAGGTTCTTGAGCTTGAAGGAGCAGGATCCGAAGGTGCGAGATTCTTTGGCTTCCGAGCCACCTTCTTCACCGGGGTTTTCGCTGAACTTGAAGCTCCGGCTTCAGCTACTCTTTTCTTGGGGCCTTTCTCCTGAGGCACCCAATCCATCAGAGGGGGTGGAGTTAACTCCAGCATTCCCCATACTCTGTTAAATCGCTCCCAACTTCCGACTAATTTGATTCGCCATTCTTTTTCCGACGGAGTTGGAGCACCCAGAATCTTCTCCGAAGCCCTTACGATTTGTTCTGATGTAATGGGGTCTGAAGAAGCTAAAAAATAATTCGAGTTAGTCTTTCTTCGAAGTAAATATGTACAATGCATGTTGGTTTCGAAGTTACCTGCAGGGCTCGAAGTATAATTGATTTTGCGAAGGCCGCCTTCGGAGTCATCTTCGAAGATGATAGGCCAGTTGGCCATCAGTGGAGGAATTTGAAGACCGATGAATTCTTCAGCCAAGTCTCGCATACTGAGCCTTCGGCTAACTTTTTCAAGCAGGTTCAGGCGGGCTTCGAGCTGGCCTTCGTCAGGTTGCACTAGGGCTTCTTTCCGGAATCGGATTTCTTTGAGAGGCCCAGCCAGAGGACTGCTAGCTCCGACTTCGGCATAAAACCACCTCAGTACCCAATCAGTGTACCATCTAGCATTGATGGCCTTAGCAGGGAATTGTAGAGCATATTCGTCTCGAAGCCTAAAATTAATGCTTCCGAAGGCAACCACCACCTTCTCACCTCCGGAGCCTACGAAGGTCTTCGGTTGACAAGTCGCTCTATGTAGTGCAGCAAAGATTTCAGCCCTCCCCTCACAACCTTCAGCTCTCAGCGCCCACTCAAAGATAGCTAATCTAGCTACAGCATTCGGAGATAGTTGGGGGAGGGTTACATGAAATAGGTCAAGAACTTCGGCCAAGAAATCCACAGCAGGGAGGCCTAAGCCTGCTTCGAAAAAAGCTTCGAACACTACAACCTCTCCGGGTCTTGGTGATGGAATTGATTCTTTGCCCGGCCTCCGAACCATAACCCCATTGCTAATCTTACCCCCTGCTGTGATTGCCAAAGATTCTCTCTTGCAGGTAGAAGGCCCCAACTCAAAAGACTGATCCAAGTATTTAGTCGAAGGTGGACACAGACCTTGGTCATCGGGGATTTGGGGATTTCTCCTCCCTGCCGCCATGGATGATCCCGCCTGCATCGAGGGTGCCGCCGCCAATGTCGCCGCTGCTGCTGCTGCGGCTGCCTGCTGCCGAGCCAAAGCCGAAGGAGGCGCAGATCCTTTGGTCTTCACCATTATGATCGCTCGGTTGCTCAAGAACTCAAGGGGCTCAGGAACTCAAAGGCTAGGGCTCAAGAACTTAAGGGACTCACAAAGCTTTTGACTGAGAGGAACGGTGAAAAGGTAATCGGGTAAGTTTTGGGCTCTTTATTTATAGCCTAAATTTTCCGTTTGTTACCGTTTGAGTTCTGCCCTTTCGCATTCTTGCCCGTTATTTTCCTCCGAAAATAACGGATCGTTTAACTTCTGTTAGAAGAAACAGGTTAACGGCTATTTTTTCTAAGTCTAAAAAGTCTTCAGTCTTTCTAAAGACACTTCTAAGTTACTTCGAATGTAACTCTTTCGAATGCCAATCCGAAGCATTTATCTCCACATAGTTCGGAGATGATATATATCTGTTAACCCCTACGCATGAATACTTTTCTTGCGTATACTGCTCTCCTAAACGTTACAGGTCAAACGGAGAAGCGTATTCGAGGGGCTACTGTTGGGGGAAAATATCTCATCTTCGGGGTTATTGCCAAAGCAGCATGAAGACAGTCAACCAGTTCGAAGATTGTCTGAATACCATCTTCGAAGATGCCCAGAACCTAGTTGGAAGCCCGAAGACAGACACTGGTTCGAAGTATGCCTTCGAACCAAAGCCCTTCAGGATCTTTTCTGCCAGCTAAGATGGAAGACTTATCTTCTATCTTATTAGATTAGTCTTTTACCATTTTAGCCCTATTAAGGAAAACGAATAGTTTCCTTAATGTCGGTTGTAATAGAGGGGTAAATAGGTCTTTTCCTTAATGTTTAAGCCTATAAATACCCCCCATTTCACCCTGTAATAGGGACCGATTACAAGTGATTCAATACACACTTTCGAACTATTCTAAGCTATTATCCTTTCGGAGGCTTAGAACAGTTTGCTTCGCAAATACTTCGTTTGTTAGTTTCTTTTCTACAGAAACCTGTTAGCGTAATCTTTTACGCCAACAACGAGCATGGTACCATCTGGTTCGGAAACCGAGTATGCGTACCCAACCTACCTGAGTTGAAGACTCTCATCCTTCAAGAAGCCCACGATACTCTATACTCCATCCATCCCGGGAGTACAAAGATGTATCAAGACCTAAAGGAAAAATATTGGTGGGTCAGTATGAAGAGAGAAATAGCAGAGTATGTGGCCAAGTGCGACACATGCCGGCGAGTCAAGGCAGAGCATCAGAGGCCTGCCGGACTTCTTCAACCTCTCAAGGTCCCTGAATGGAAGTGGGAAGAGATAGGAATGGACTTCATCACGGGACTGCCTAGGACCCAAGCTGGTCATGATTCTATCTGGGTGATCGTCGACCGACTCACCAAGGTAGCTCACTTCGTCCCGGTCAAGACAACGTACACCGTCGCCAAGTTGGCTGAGTTGTATATGACCCGGATCGTGTGCCTTCACGGAGTTCCCAAGAAAATTGTATCTGACCGTGGGAGTCAGTTTACCTCCAAGTTTTGGAAGAACCTTCAAGAGGAACTAGGCACCCGACTGAACTTTAGCACCGCCTATCATCCACAGACCGACGGACAAACCGAAAGGGTCAACCAGATATTGGAAGATGCTTAGAGCTTGTGCTCTAGACTTTGGCGGAATGTGGGACAAGAACTTACCCTATGCAGAGTTCTCCTACAACAACAGCTATCAAGCCAGCCTTCAAATGTCCCCGTTCGAAGCACTCTATGGGCGTAAGTGCAGAACGCCGTTGCTCTGGGATCAGATCGGAGAGTCACAACTGTTTGGGACTGATTTATTAAGAGAAGCTGAAGAGAAGGTTAAGATCATAAGAGACCGATTGAAGGCAGCCCAATCCAGGCAAAAGAGCTATGCCGACAACCGTCGAAGGGACCTAGCCTTTGAGGAGGGCGATTATGTCTACCTCCGAGTCACTCCCCTCCGTGGCACTCAAAGGTTCAACATGAAAGGCAAACTAGCACCCCGCTACGTCGGACCCTTCCAGATCCTCCGACGACAAGGAGAAGTGGCATATCAACTTGAACTGCCTCCATCATTGGCAGGAGTTCACGATGTGTTCCATGTCTCTCAGCTGAAGAAGTGCCTCCGTGTACCCACCGAGCAAGCCGACCTTCAGCAGCTCAATGTCCAAGAAGACTTGACCTACATAGAAAGACCCATCAAGATCTTGGAAACCAAGGAGAGAGTAACCAGAAGTCGCGTTGTTCGCTTCTGCAAAGTCCAATGGAACAACCATCCCGTCGAAGAAGCCACTTGGGAAAAGGAAGACGAACTGAAAGCTCAATACCCCGAGTTATTCGAGTAGCGTTCCAATCTCGAGGACGAGATTCTTGTAAGGGGGATAGGTTTGTAACACCCCAAATTTTCAAAACAATAAATATATTATTAAATTCAATTTCTTGGAATTACTATTTTTGAAAATACTTTTAATTCCCTTTTATACCCTTTTGAACTACAACATAGAGTAGATGACCAAATTAGGAGGTGAAACTTTTTGTATATGATCCTAAGACCAAAACATAATTTTGGGAATTTTTATAAATTTTTATCAACCTTGGAAGTAGCCCTATTATTTTAATCTAATTTCTGGAATTATTTTTATTTAGAAATGTATTAGAACAGTATTGGGATCCCCTCCCTCCCTTCTCTCTCTCCCGGCCGGCCCAGCCCACTCCACCCGCGCGCTCAGACTGACAACCCGGTCCCACCTGTCGGCGCCGAATCCCTCCCCTCGCGCGCGAACCCGACACTCCGGCCCCACCCGTCAGTCGCCACCCTCGCCCGCTCGCGCCCGCTGGCCAGTGGCCCCCGCCTGTCAAACCCGTCGTCTACCTCCCGCCTCCGCCCCCAAATCCCGCCGGCCGACGACCCCGCCTCGGATCCGCCTCGCTGGCCCCCCCCCCCCCCCCCCCGCTTTAAATTGGCGCCATTAAACAGCCCCCCGCGCTCGGCCGACCGTTTCCCCGCTTAAATCCTCGCGTTTACGCCACGGGATCGCCGCTACGCGTGCATGGCCGAGCCATCGCCGGCGAGTAAAAGCTCTCCCCCGGTTTCCTTGCATGCGAGCCCCCTCCGACGCCTTATTTAAACCCCCCTGCCTCCGCCGCGTTCGGTTCACGCACCCATTCGCACTTAGACCCAACAGAACGCCCGCACATCGCCTGTTAGCGCCATCCCTCTGGTTCGTCTTCGGCCACCGCCCGCCGTCGCACCGGACCACCTCCACCCGTGCCTCCGCCACCAACGTGACCGCAAGAACGACCCCGACCTCGGCCACCCCTCCGCTGACGTCGAACCCCGCCGGAACACCATCGCCGACGAGAAGCCCGAACCACTCCGACGTCTACCCTCGCCGCCGACCGCGCTCCGTCGACCCCTCGTCTCGCCTAAGGTACCGTCGTGACCGCCGTAGTGCCCTCTTTCCATTTCTAGGCTCAGCTAGGGTCGTCGTCGCTCGCCGTGGCCGCTGGCCCGCTCGCCGTCATCGGATAAGACGACCGGCACGAGTCGAGTACCCGTGCCGTGTCGGATTCGATCCACGCCGTGCGATCTGGATCCGACGGTGACGATTAATCCCCGCGTGCGGTTTAATCTGATCCGTCAGATCTCGGCGAAGGGGTACGTTTTAATCTCGTGCGTCCGTTAGTTTTAAAACCCCGCGTTTAATCTCGCGCGTCCACGTGGTACCCCTTCGAACGTTTTAATCCTGGCCGTCCGTAGTCACTTACGCGTCCCGCCTCGCCCTCGCGCGTCGGATCTGGATCCGACGGTCCAGATCGACCCGGCACACGCGCATAGTGCGCGGGTTCACCGTGGGCCTGGCTCACCGTGGACCCGAGGGTTTTAAAATTTGAAAATGAATTTCAGAAATACCTTTAAACTTGTAAAATTCATATCTGGCGCATTTGGACTCTAAAAATTACCATTCCAATTTCAGAAAATTCATAAAATTATTCTCTACATGTTTATGCAATAAAAACAGTAGGTTTACTTTGACTTTTTCATGTTTATTCAAATAATTATTCAAATGCCCTTAGGATTAAAATATGGATTCAAATATTTAAACTTCAGAAAAATTTATATTAATTCCCTTCTGTCCATTCACTAAAAACCACCAAATTGACATGAACTTTTCATTTCACACTTATTTGAGGATTTAATATGGAAATAATCACATTTAAACCTCCTTTCTAAAGAAAAGACAACTATTTAATTCCTTTAGAATTTATTTATAAAATAAACCACAGAACCTTAACCATTGGATTTATTTTATTTATAATCCAACTAACTTTAGCTTATGTGTTCATAATGTAATGTTATATTGTTTGATCGAATGTGTTCTTTTTATTTTACTTTATATTAAAAAGACTACGACGTCGCCGAGGAGCCGGAGTACTTCCCCGAAGTCCCTCCCTCTCCCTTTGCTGAACAAGGCAAGTCACCAAACCATTCTTTTGAACATATTGAACCCATGTTGGAATTGATTATCGCTAAAACACATAGGTTATATATGCATTAGTCAAATGAACCCTTACATTATATTTATTTAGGATCCCCCGACCTTGATGTGCAACCCAAGCCATGCTATCTCGCCTAACCTCCTTGTCACCATATGATCAATGATATTAGCTAGTGTCCAAAGTATTGACACGGCCGCTATAGGATAAAAATGAGTCGTAGCAAAATGGTTCTATTATATGATCCCCGTTGCTTCTTATCCTAGGAAATTCTGTTGGTGATGAGTCATGGTTGTGAGTGTATGCATGGTGGGTTCCGGGTGCAAGCTAGGGCATTGGTCGGTAGCACCCGGGGCACTATAAGGACCGGTCTGAGGGATCCGTTGCAATACACTTACGTACTAACCTCAAGTCTAGTGGGTAAGTCCTAACTAAGGTATGGGTTGTTCCAAACCGAGGCCACCATTTGGAGATGGGTCAAGTTGCACCTGCGGGTGACTTGTACCAATGTGGCGCAAAAGGGGGTGCGACGTTAGCCGGGATGCGGCCCGGCGCGCCGGCGAAACCTAGAGCGAGTGGTTATCGCTTGGAACATCTCATATTGAGGTTTTGGCACGAGTTCCCGTGAAATGGGTCATCTCGTTGGGATGAGTGCGTGCCTTGTGGGTACAGTAGTACATCTCTGATCAGAGTCTTAAATCTTTTCGAAAAGCCGAGCCCACGGTCAAGGGCGCGTTGCGTGACATCCCCCAGTTAGTTTACTTTGAATATGTATGTGCATGATGGATTGACATGTAAGGACTATTGTGCGAGGAGGTAAAATGTACTCCTCGAGTTAGATGATGTTGATGATGCTCATGTTTACTTTCCGCATGATTAAAATATGATTACACTAAATGCCATAACTGCAACTGCTTTATTCCGCAATGTTAGCCATTATCCTTCCTTGTTTATTATCCTGCATTATTACTTGCATTTGCGGTGGCTTGTTGAGTACTTTTTGTACTCATACCCGTTGGACCCCACAGAGGATGCTTACTTTGAAGACGGTCTGGAGTAGCGACCCAGTCGAGAAGAAAGATCCTGAAGAAGACGTTCGTCATGCCGCTGTTTTATTATTTTATTACTGTTTTTACTAAAACCTTGATGTAATAAATATGGTCTGCGTACCATGGATATTGTCGTATGTACGTTGTCGCATGATGAACCTCTTGTATTATTGTTTTTCTAAGGAAATTCAATAATGTCTCGATTTGTTTAAATCGGGGCGCCACACACTTCGCCATGGTGTCTCGAACTCCTCCGCTAGCTTCAATCACTAGGGCATAAGAACGAACAAACTCTCCTGGATCTTCATCTCCAGCATACTTACAGAGCTTCGAAGTCTTAAACTTCGGATCAAAGCGAACTTTCTGCAGCTCAGGATGCAGCGGAGATTCATTGTCGAAGGAGGCATTCTCCGGGGCTTCGGGATAATCGGGTTCATCGTCTTCGGGCACTTCTGGGATAGTTGGGATGGCTTGAGAGCGAAGCCTGTTCGCAGCTTCTTGTCGCCACCTTGCTACTTCAGCTTGAAGGTTGGCCATTTGAGTGGCCATATCTCCAAGATTGGCTTCATCTCCTCCGGAAGGATCTTCCGGGTCTTGAGAGCTAGTAGGATCAGTTTGAATTGGGATGGAAGGTGGAGGAGGGACTCCGGGTGGTCGAAGTATGGAAGGGGTTTGCGGAGAAGCTTCGTATGTTCGAGGGATGGAAACTCCTTCCGGAGTTTGCGGAGGGAATGTCGAAGGCCCTCCGATTTCAACCGTGTCAAATGGTATCTCTCCGGAGATCCGAGAAGACCTCCGAACGGGATTGCGGGGTGCGCTCCGCTTAGGAGGCATGATGTAAGAAGTTGGTAGAGAACGAAGTTTTTCGAACTAGGATCCCCACGGACGGCGCCAACTGTTGGCGTAAAAGATTACGCTAACAGGTTTCTGTAGATTAGAAACTAACAAACAGAGTTGTTGGGGGAAAATATCTCATCTTCAGGGTTATTGCCAAAGCAGCATGAAGACAGCCAACCAGTTCGAAGATTGTCCGAAGGCCATCTTCGAAGGTGCATGGAACCTGGTTCGAAGCCCGAAGGCAGGCATTGGTTCGAAGTATATCTTCGAACCAAAGTCCTTCAAGATCTTTTCTGCCAGCTAAGATGGAAGACTTATCTTCTATCCTATTAGATTAGTCTTTTACCATTTTAGCCCTATTAAGGAAACCGAATAGTTTCCTCAATGTCGGTTGTAATAGAGGGGTAAATAGGTCTTTTCCTTAATGTTTAGGCCTATAAATACCCCCCATTTTACCCTGTAATGAGGACCGATTACAAGTGAATCAATACACACTTTCGAACTATTCTAAGTTATTATCCTTTCGGAGGCTTAGAACAGTTTGCTTCGCAAACACTTCGTTTGTTAGTTTCTTTTCTACAGAAACCTGTTAGCGTAATCTTTTACGCCAACAGTTGGCGCCGTCCGTGGGGAACCTAGTCCAAAAAACTTCGTTCTCTACCAACCTTTTGCATCATGCCTCCTAAGCGGAGCGCACCTCGCAATCCTACTCGGAGGTCTTCTCGGATCTCCGGAGAGATACCCTTCGACACAGTCGAAGTCGGAGGATCTTCGACTATCCCTCCACCTCAAACTCCACAAGGGGTTTTTATCCCTCGAGGATACGAAGCCTCTCCACCAACCCCTTCCACACTCCGACCACCCGGAGCCACTCTGCCACCCTCCATTCCGATTCAAACTGATCATACCAGCTCTCAAGACCCGGAAGGTCCTTCCGGAGGAGATGAAGATAGCCTTGGAGACATGGCCACTCAAATGGCCAATCTTCAAGCCGAAGTAGCGAGGTGGCGGCAAGAGGCTGCGAACAGGCTTCATCCTCAAGCCACCCCAGCTATCCCCGAAGTGCACGAAGACGACGATCTTGATTATCCCGAAGCCCCGGAGAACGCCTCTTACGACAATGAATCTCCGTTGCATCCCGAGCTTCAGAAGGTTCGCTTCGATCCGAGGTTCAAAGCTTCAAAGCTTTGCAAGTATGCCGGAGACGAAGATCCTAGTGAGTTTGCGCGTTCTTATGCCCTAGCAATCGAGGCTAGTGGCGGAGACAGAGAAACTATGGCGAAGTGCTTCCCGTTAGCCCTTCAAGGAGTGGCGTTGAGATGGTTCTGGTCTTTAAAACCAGGATCAATCGCTTCATGGTCACAGTTGAAGAAGAAGTTCATAAGTAACTTTCAGGGCACCTTCGTGCCCCCCATGTCAACAGGGAGCCTTTTCCAAGTGAAGCAGCTCCCCGGAGAAACATTGAGACAGTACTTCAAGCGCTTCGCTCACACGAAGTCGCAAATCCGGGGGCTGTCTACATCTTCAGTGGTTGATGCGGCTCGGGAAGGCGTCAGTCATAAAGGCCTTCTGGATAAATTGCATCGAAAGAGCATCACTACGGTATCACAGCTGATGTCGTACTTCGAGGAGTACTCGAAGTCAGAAGAAGGTTGGCTTCGGAGGACTACTGCTACTTCGACAGTGTTGACAGAAGTTAAAGCAGAGGTGAATACTTCGGCTCAGCCGCAAGAACCAGTCCCCGAAGTGCAACATGATAGAAGAAGAGGGCAAAAGCACCCTCGTTCTGAGGTCTTAAACATTGCACCCCCGCAGAAGTTTGTGCCAAGAGCTCCACAATCTGCGGGGAACAAGTCCAACGGCTGGAGGCCGCCAGGGAAAACGGCTGGCAAGGGCCAGACCCTTTTTTGCTGTATTCATGGAGAGAATCGAAGCCATGCAACTGACACCTGCAAGGCTATTCTTACCCTTCAGGGAGAATACTTGGAGAGAACTTCGGGTCGAGGTAGTACCGACCGAAGTCCAGCAGCAGCAGTGCGCTCGGAGCCGGTCCAGGCTGTGGCGCAGATAGAAAATTTTGATGCTGCAAGGCATCCTCCGGTGGCCAATGTTATGCCACCTCCGAAGCAAGAAGAAGGGCAAGATAGAGGGAAGAGAGTAGTTCTCCCTATCTCCGGAGGAGGTACCCTCGGAAGCATGTCCAAGAGACAGCGAAGAGAGTACGTTCGAGAAGTAGGCCACATTGGGACTTCGTCATCTGCAGCTACAATGCCGGAGTGGTCTCATGTTCCAATATCTTTCTCTGCGGAGGATGCAGCTGGTATCAAGTTCCCGCATGCAGATCCATTGGTTATTACTGCTGATATTGCAGGAACAGAAGTTCGAAGGGTGCTAATTGACGGAGGTAGCTCGGCAGATATTATATTTGCACAAGCCTTCGATCAGTTATGCATTTCCCGGAAGAATCTCCTCCCAGCGGCTCGTCCTCTGCAAGGCTTTGCAGGACCTCCGCTAGATGCACTTGGCCAAATAGGCCTGGAAGTAACCTTCGGAGAAGGTTTACTAGCCCGAACTGAAGAAGTTATCTTTGATGTGGTGGACGCCCCGTATGCTTATAATGTCATCTTTGGGCGAGGCATGTTGAATCAGTTCGGAGCTGTGGCGCATCACAACTACTTGTGCATGAAGATGCCCACACAATCAGGAGTTCTGACAATCTTCGGAGATCAAGCCATAGCTCGGAGGGCAGAATATGGTCATGGTCCTCCTCTCGATCCGAGGCAAGTAAACAGTGTCCAAGATAATGGAGAAATTTTTTCAGCCTCCTCCGAAGCTTCGAAGAAGTCATTTCCGAAGCAGGGGAATTGAAGCTAGCCCTACTCAAATAACTGCACTGCAGAAGATGGCTCCTCCCGAGAATTTAAAGCAAGTGCAAAAGCTGACTAGACGTCTGGCCGCACTTAGCAGGTTTTTATCAAGGTCTGCGGAGAGGAGTTTGCCAATTTTTAAAGCTTTGAAAGGGTCCGAAGATTTTGCATGGACACCGGAGTGTCAGAGAAGCTTCGAAGACATTAAAAATTATCTCAGCAATCTTGCTACACTTACGGTGCCTATTGCGGACGAAACCCTACTTCTGTATCTCGCAGCTACAGGCTCAGCTATCAGCGCAGTCCTTGTCAGAGAAGCAGATATTAATGGGAAGTTGGTCCAAAATCCTGTCTATTTTGTATCCGAAGCATTGTCAGGAGCAAAGACAAGATACTCCGAACTTGAAAAGTTCGTTTATGCTCTGATAATGGCTTCGAGGAAGTTAAGGCATTATTTTTTGGCTCATAATGTAATTGTACCAACTTCATATCCTTTAGGAGATATGCTCCGAAGCAAAGATTCCACTGGAAGGATTGGAAAGTGGGCAGTAGAACTAGCACCCTTCGGCATATCTTTCCTGGCAAGGACAGCTATCAAATCTCAAGTCCTAGCAGACTTCGTAGCAGAGTGGACTCCACCTGCGAAGTTGACTCCGGAAAAATCAGATGACGGAGTTTGGATTATTTACTCCGACGGGGCTTTTCAAGCATCCGGAGCAGGCATTGGGGCAGTATTAATTTCACCATCAGGACAAAGAGCAATGTACTCCGCAAGACTCAACTTTAAGTCTACCAATAATATAGCGGAGTACGAAGGAATATTATACAAGGCCGGAGTATGTTCCCCTCTACTCCGATGTATATCTCTAGCCGAAGGCCAAGAAATTCTCCGAGAAATTCACGAAGGCCTTTGTGGAAGTCATTTAGCCCCTAGAGCTCTGGCAGGAAAAACACTTCGCCAGGGGCTTTATTGGCCCACAATAACAGCTGATGCGGAGAGCTTGGTCCGCACTTGTCAAGGATGCCAGTCGATGGGTCGACGGAGTCATCGCCCACCAACAGCTCTTCAAGTCATTGCTCCGGTATGGCCTATGGCCAGATGGGGTATGGATCTAATTGGTCCCTTTCCATTAGCAAAGGGAAATTTAAAGTTCGCAGTGGTAGCTATCGAATATTTTTCTAAGTGGGTCGAAGCAGAGCCCTTAACAGCTATCACTTCGAATAATGTACAGAAATTCTTCTGGAAAAACATTATTTGCCGGTTCGGAGTGCCTAGATATCTCACAGTTGATAATGGAACACAGTTCGATGCAGAACCCTTCAGGAAGTTTTGCGAAGACCTAGGCATTCAACTATGTTTTGCTGCAGTGAGACATCCTCAGTCAAATGGAGCCGTTGAGCGAGCCAATGGAAATATCTTATCAGGGCTAAATCGAAGAATAGTAGGGTTGTCAAAGGGACTGTGGACCGAAGAGCTTCCAAAGATTCTATGGTCCATTCGGACTACGCAAACAAGGTCCACAGGTTTTACTCCGTTCAGACTACTATTCGGAGATGAAGCAATGACTCCAACGGAGCTCAAAGGGGGCTCATTTCGCAGCACTGAACCAGACATCGAAGAAGAAAGACAAGCTTCGTTAGATTTGTCAGAAGAAACAAGACTTCGAGCTGTAGCCAATTTATCAAAGTATCATCAGCAGACGAAGACTTGGTATGACCCGAAGGTTAAGCTCAGCGAGTTAAGGCCGGGTCATCTTGTTCTACGAAGCATTATAGCACCAGGGAAGTTAGGCAATAAATGGGAAGGTCCATATCTAATCGTCCGCTCGGGGCGCCCTGGTTCATTTAAATTAGCTAATTTAGAAGGTGAAGAGTTAGTACATACTTGGCATGCGGAGCACCTAAAGCGATACTTCGCATAAGGGCTCCTTGTAATTCGTTTGTAATCACCTCTAAATTAATAAAGCATACACCCTGTGGCTTGCCTTCCCCTTGACGCTCCTAGTTTCCCGAGCGGACGCGCTGGGACAGAAGTCGTTCGAGAGGGAAGTGTTATTAAGCAGGGCTGTATTTCCGGACTTCGTACCCATAAAGTCGAAGCCTCCGGTGTGGTGGCTGAAATCCATCTGGAGCCCAAGCTGATACCTTGTAGGCATCCGTAAAAGAGCCAATACCACATTCTACGGAGTCCAAGCTTCGGCTGGTAGACTTCCGTAAAAAGAGCCGAAGGTGGCCAAAATCTGCGGAGTCCAAGCTGCAGCTTGTCAGACTTCCGTAAAAAGAGCCGAAGGTGGCCAAATTCTGCGAAGTCCAAGCTCCGGCTGGTAGACTTCTGCAAAAAAGAGCCCAAGTGGCCAAATTCTGCGAAGTCCAAGCTCCGGCTGGTAGACTTCTGCAAAAAAGAGCCCAAGTGGCCAAATTCTGCGAAGTCCAAGCTCCGGCTGGTAGACTTCTGCAAAAAAGAGCCCAAGTGGCCAAATTCTGCGAAGTCCAAGCTCCGGCTGGTAGACTTCTGCAAAAATAGCCGAAGGTGGCTACAATTTCTGCGAAATCCAAGCTCCGGCTGGTAGATTTCTGCAAAAAACAGCCGAAGGTGGCTAAAGCAGAACAGCATTTAAGCCATGAGCTTCGAATGTTTGTTCATATAAGTCCAAAGTGACAAATTTCTTAAGACACTAAAGTGTCCTCGAAGTTATCTTAATTGATTTCTTTCGTAAAACAAACAAAGGTACCAAGTTACCATTCTTCTGACTACAAAGGTCAAAGACATTTCATAAGATTTCAAAAGATCTTTAAAAATGACAGAGGGGCTCCGAACCCCCAAAAAATTGTACTTCGAAGTTTTTTCTTTGCACATAACCATCTTTGAATGTAGTTCGAAGTTGCTTATACCCAAAGAGGGGCTAGTAAATATGGAGACAATTTTAAATCGGCAATCATTATTGAAACAAATGTGTTTACAGATTACATTATGAAAAATTAGTATCTATACCAAGAAGGAATCGGAGACCTCTTCGGTCCCGAGAGCTAGGGGTGGAACGACTAGTTCCAACATCGGAAGTTCTAAGAACTTTGCGTTTAACTCTCTTCCTCCCCTTCGAAGCTCTAAAATCCTTCTGTTCTTGTTGAAGCTCGGCCCAAGTTCGAAGCCGCTCGGGGCTTCTCTCCCAGCTTCTAAGATCTTCAGATCTTTTATTTTGGGCTTCACCTTCGTCTTCGGACCAATTAGTGTCTTCAGAAGACGAGGTGTTTGCGTCAATCTCTTTATCTTCTTCTTTAATATAAGACAATACGTCTTTGATTACTTCGGGCGCAATAACGCCGGAGTCATCTCGAGGGATAAGGAATCGAGGACGCTTATAACTCTTTAGAAGTTCGAAGGTGTTCCACAGTGAGCGAAGTTCGCTGTTAAGCTCTAACACTCCGATATCTTCCATAAGAGGCAAAGCCTAAAAATATGGCAAACAAGATTTTCATTGATAAATATTTACAAGCATCAGCTTTACATAATCAAAAAATCCTAAATAATCCTAAACCTGCGGGTTCGGAGGAGGCTGACTGCTCGAAGCTTGACTCCGGACTTGTTTTTGGCGTTGGCCTTCATCAATCCAAGCCTTGATCGCAGATCGACCTTCGGCTCTCCACGAAGTCTGGAAGGCTCGCCAAGCAGTAGCTACGCCTTCGGAAGGAGTCAAAAGTCTCGCGTCGTTGAAGATAATGGAGCCCTCTGCGCCCGGAGTGATTGCTCGGCCCAAATCCTCGTAGTAGCGAAGTATTCCAAGGGCAGACACTTGTCCGGAGAGTTCTCCATAACGTATGCCTGCCGTCTTCATTTGCTTCGCTGCTCCTTGGATCCTCTTTAGCCGGCGCAGCAGAGTTACATTGTCATCCGAAGGTAGTGATCCAGTAGTACCGAAGTACTCCAAAACACCTAACATTTGTTCGATGACCTCCGAAGCCACCTTCTCAGACTTGAGTTTTTCTGCATTAAGTGCGTCCTTGACCGAAGTCGTTTCTGCTAAAACTCCGGAGATTCTAGCATTCTCCGTAGTCAAAGCATTCTTTTGAGTCCGGAGTTGGCCAGCCTCTTCTTGTAGCCTTACAAGTGCGGAGCCTTTCGCAGCATCCTCCGTCCGCAGTCTTTCAATCTCCGCTCGAAGCACAATTCTTTCTGCTTCGAGCTCCTTCTTTGCAGCCTCCAAGCTTTGCCTAGCCCTCCGCTCTGCTATTATTACATTGTCCATCTGAGCTACTCGACCTTCGGAGAAGTTAAAATTTCTTTGAAGAGTCTCGTTCTCTTCCCGAAGTTGAGCAATTTCGTTTTCACTCGATAAAGCTGCGGCGCGGGCTAAGACTGCTTGCTAAGAAAAAAGAAAAACTAGAATAAGAAATTATTCATATATAATTCATTATTTGGTTCGAAGATGCTTTATACCTGATAAGCTGCTCTTTCCACAGCAACATTAAGCTCCGAACCCTTTGCTCTGCTTAAAAGGGCTACTAGCTCTGTTTCCCCGACTTTGCGACTGGCTTCACCCAAAGGTTTAACCAAAGTCCCAAGTCCGGTTTTCTCCTCCAAAAATGGAGTTATGAGAGGAAGCAGTGCTAAAGCCTTCTGATCAGCTCTGCTTAGCGAGGGTCCAGAGGGTTCTTCCGAGGTCCTTGGAACTTCTGAAGATGGCCCCCCCTCAGTTGATTCGCTTTCATCTGTTGACCCAGATGAAGTCGATCCTTGAGCTGGGAGAGGCTCTATGTGTCTTTTTCCTCTTCCAGGTCCCGGTAAAGTAACCCCCGGTTGTGGCTCCGAAGTTGTCGAAGGTCTTTGAATTGTATCTTCGAGGGATACTTCGACAACAGGAGGCTCTGAAAAAACAAAATATTACACATTGTATGATTTTGCAAAAATTGATAAAAAATTAAGCAAAATTTACCTTCGATATTCTCTGGAATATCGAGCACCGGACTGATCGGAGGATCAAAAGTATAGTCCTCATCCGAATCAGCCGTTAAATCTTGGATTGCAGGAGCATCGTCCTGAAGAGTCCTTGTTACTTCTTCGAGAATCGAAGTCATAGTGACTTCGACTCCACTTTCATCCACAGGAACTCCAGCCTGAGTAGTATCTTCCTGAACTACCGAAGTCATTGGTTGATCAGCATTATCTCCAGACTCCGGTATGTTCGCAGGTACTTCGGCCTCATCTACAACCATAGGGGCTCCGAATTGTTCTCCCTGGGTATCCGGAGCTCTTACTTCTTCGATGTTGGTTTGCGGCTCCGGAATACCTGCAGTATCTTCAATGTGAATACTTCGTTGAGTTGCATCTTCATCAATTAATTTTACTAATAAAATACCTTCGTCCTCTTTAGAACCAGGAAGTGAGGTTCTTGAGCTTGAAGGAGCAGGATCCAAAGGTGCGAGATTCTTAGGTTTTCGAGCCACCTTCTTCACAGGAGTCTTTGCTGAGCCTGAAGCTCCGGCTTCAGCTACTCTTTTCTTGGGGCCTTTCTCCTGAGGCACCCAGCCCGTCAGAGGGGGTGGAGTCAACTCCAGCATTCCCCATACTCTGTTAAAACGCTCCCAACTTCCGACTAATTTGATTCGCCATTCTTTTTCTGACGGAGTTGGAGCACCCAAAATCTTTTCCGAAGCCCTTACAATTTGCTCTGAAGTAATAGGGGCTGAAGAAGCTAAAAAATAATTCAAGTTAATCTTTCTTCGAAGTAAATATGTACTATGCGTATTGGTTTCGAAGTTACCTGCAGGGCTCGAAGTATAGCTTATTTTGCGAAGACCGCCTTCTGAGTCATCCTCGAAGGCAATAGGCCAGTTGGCCATCAGCGGAGGAATTTGAAGTCCGAGAAACTCTTCGGCTAAGTCCCGCATGCTCAACCTTCGGCTGATTTTCTGAAGCAAGTTGAGGCGAGCTTCGAGTTGGCCTTCGTCGGGTTGCACTAAGGCTTCTTTCCGAAACTGAATTTCCTTGAGGGGACCGGCCAGAGGACTATTCACTCCAACTTCAGCATAAAACCACCTCAGAACCCAATCGGTGTACCATCTGGCATTGATGGCCTTAGCAGGGAATTGCAGGGCATATTCATCACGAAGCCTAAAATTGATGCTTCCGAAGGAAACTACCACCTTCTCACCTCCGGAGCCTACGAAGGTCTTTGGTTGACAAGTCGCTCTATGCAGCGCAGCGAAGATTTCAGCCCTCCCCTCACAACCTTCGGCTCTTAGTGCCCATTCGAAGATAGCCAGTCTAGCTACAGCATTCGGAGACAACTGAGGGAGGGTTACGTGAAACAAGTCAAGTACTTCGGCTAAAAAATCCACAGCTGGGAGACCCAAGCCCGCTTCGAAAAAAGCTTCGAACACTACAACTTCTCCGGGTCTCGGTGATGGAATTGATTCTTTGCCCGGCTTCCGAATCATAACCCCATTACTAATATTTCCCCCCGCTGTGATTGTCAAAGACTCTTTCTTGCAGGTAGACGGCCCCAACTCAAAGGATTGATCCAAGTACTTGGTTGAGGGTGGGCACAAACCTTGGACATCGGGGATTTGGGGATTTTTTCCCTTTGTCGCCATGGAAGTTGTCGCCTGCATCGGAGGCGTCGCCGCCATTGTTGCCGCGGCCGCCGCCGCAGCCGCTTGTTGACGAGCCAAGGTCGAAGGAGGTGCAGAGCCTTTGGTCTTCGCCATCGCAATTGCTGGATCGATTTGAGAGAGTGGAGACTAGGGCTCAAGAACTTGAAGATTAGGGCTCAAGAACTCAAAGGGCTCAAAAGACTTTTGACTGGGAGCAAGCAGTGAAAAGGTAATCGAGTAAGTTCTGGAGTTCTTTATTTATAGTCTAACTTTCCGTTTGTTACCGTTTGGGCTCTGCCCTTTCGCATTCCCGCCTGTTATTTTCCTCCGAAAATAACGCTCCGTATAACTCCGTTAGAAACAGAAACTAACGGCTATATTTTCTAGGTCTAAAAAGACTTTCGAACTTCCTGAATCAGTTCTAAGATAGTTCGAAAAGCAATTACCTTATGACTGATTCGAAGTTCATATCTTCATGTATTTCGAAGATAAAACAAAAATCAATAACCCCTATGATTGGTTATCTTTTCTTTCCGTATACTGCTCTCCTAACGTTACAGGTCGAACGGAGAAGCGTATTCGAGGGGCTACTGTTGGGGGAAAATATCTCATCTTCAGGGTTATTGCCAAAGCAGCATGAAGACAGCCAACCAGTTCGAAGATTGTCCGAAGGCCATCTTCGAAGGTGCATGGAACCTGGTTCGAAGCCCGAAGGCAGGCATTGGTTCGAAGTATATCTTCGAACCAAAGTCCTTCAAGATCTTTTCTGCCAGCTAAGATGGAAGACTTATCTTCTATCCTATTAGATTAGTCTTTTACCATTTTAGCCCTATTAAGGAAACCGAATAGTTTCCTCAATGTCGGTTGTAATAGAGGGGTAAATAGGTCTTTTCCTTAATGTTTAGGCCTATAAATACCCCCCATTTTACCCTGTAATGAGGACCGATTACAAGTGAATCAATACACACTTTCGAACTATTCTAAGTTATTATCCTTTCGGAGGCTTAGAACAGTTTGCTTCGCAAACACTTCGTTTGTTAGTTTCTTTTCTACAGAAACCTGTTAGCGTAATCTTTTACGCCAACAAGAGTGTTTGCAAAGTGAACTGTTCTAAGCCTCCGAAAGGATAATAACTTAGAATAGTTCGAATGTGTGTATTGAATAACTTGTATTCGGTCCCTATTACAGGGTGAAATAGGGGGTATTTATAGGCCCAAATATTAAGGAAAAGACCTATTTACCCTTCTATTACAACCGACATAGTGGAAACTATTCGGTACCCTTGATAGGGCTAAAATGGTAAAAGACTAATCTAATAATATAAAAGATAAATCTTCCATCTTAGCTGGCAATAAAGATCTCGAAGAGCCTTAGTTCGAAGATATACTCCGAACCGATGCCTATATTCGTACTTCGAGCTTGACTCAGGGTATCTTCGAAGATGGACGTCTGAAAACCTTCGAATCCACTATCTGCTTTCATGCTGTTGCAACAATAACCCCGAAGATGAGATATTTTCCCCCAACAGGTTCGATGGTGCGAATTGATCCTCCTAGCTCGCTTTATGGCTCCATTGGATTGAGGATGACGGACAACTTTAAAACACATTTCAATACCAAGACCTTCGCAGAACTCTCTGAAGGGTTGGACATCAAATTGAGTATCATTGTCAATTGTCAACTATCGAGGCACTCCGAACCTGCAAATGATATTTTGCCAAAAAAATTTCTATACATTCTTGAAAGTGATAGCTGTGAGGGGTTCTGCTTCGACCCACTTAGAAAAATATTCAATTGCTACCACTACAAATTTTAAACTACCTTTTGCCATTGGGAAAGGGCCAATGAGATCCATACCCCACCAGGCCATTAGCCACGCTGGAGCAATAACTTGAAGAGGTGTTGGTGGACGATGACTCCGTCTTCCTATCCATTGACAACTTTGGCAGGTGTGGACCAAAGCCTGGTTTCGGAGCTGTGAAATACCTCCAAACCAGAACTTCGAAGGGTGTGTTCGGAGCATGTTCCACAGAAGACAAAATTAAAACAGAAGGCTATTTTTAGCCTGAAATTTTAAAAGCTCCCATTCACCAATCTAGTCGCCGATTCCGGTCCAACAATTTGTATCAGAGTAGGTTAAGATCACCTGTTGACCTTAACCGGTTTTGTGATCTATTGGCGATATGGACAGAGTTAGTAAAATACCTTTGTTCGATGGGACTGATTTTGCATACTGGAAGATGTGCATGGAGGCTTACATGCTATGCCAAGGAAATGCAATTTGGGAGATTGTGGACTCACAATACTCCATCCCTGAAACCCGCACCTCTCAAACAGAAAAAGATTAGTATAATTCTAACTCAAAAGCTAGAAACATATTGTTCATTGGTTTGAGTCGGAGCGAGTTTGATAGGGTTCAACACCTAAGGACAGTTAGGGATATTTGGACTACACTCACTATTTTTCATGAAGGCTCTACACAGATTAAGGCTAGGCACCAAAGCACATACAATCAACAGTATCAGCTGTTTGTGCAGGTGCCTGGTGAATCTATAGATGCCATGTTTTCTCGCTTTGATGCGATAGTGAGTAACTTGCGGTCCAACGGGACGCTTGCTTACAATGATCATGACAGGGATATCAAGCTTCTCTATGCTCTTGATCGTAGCATATGGGAAGTAAAGATATCCAGCATTGAGGAGTCCGCAGGTTATGACACATTGAACTGTGATGAGCTCTTTAGCAAGCTGAAGTCCATAGAGATTGCCAAGGCATCTCTTGTAGTGCACAGAAACTCCTTGCCACAACCATTGGCACTAGTTTCTAGCACTAGCCGTGGCACCACTACAGAACCAAGCTCATCTGGCACTTGTGTTCTAGTAGGTGGTTTTTCCTTGTCCTCCCTGGTCTCCATCACTAAGGAGCAGGTGGATACTCTAGATGATGAAGAGCTTGCTCTCATTGCTAGAAGGTTCACCCGTTTTCACCATGAGAGACGGAATCAGAGGAGAAGTGGTTTTAGCGGCTGTTTTGAGTGTGGCGACACTTCTCACATCAAGGCCAACTGTCCTAAACTTAAGAAGAGAGATGAGAGTGAGCGCCCCAAATATCACAAAAGGAGAGGAAACCCTTTGTGAAGGGCAAGCGTGGCAAGGTGGCTAAGAGGGTAGCCAAAGCCGCTTCCAGAGCTTTTGTTGCCGCTCTCAGCGACATCGATACTTCCTCAACTGAGGAGTCGAGCTTTGATGAGGAGGAGGAGTCCCCAAGGAAGGAGGTGAAGAAGGACAAGAAGGGACGAGATTTCACTGGCCTCTGCTTCATGGTCGACACTGATCACAGCGGCGATGAGCTTGACTCATCTGAAGTACCACTATCCTATGACCAACTTTCAATTAAATTAGATGAATTGAATGAAGTAGTTCTTAGTCAGGATAGGTTGCTTGTGCAAGCCGCTAGAGATAGAAAAGACCATAGACTTAGGCTATGTTGGGGGAAAATACTTCATCTTCAGGGCTATTGCTGTAGCAAGACAAAGGCTGGTGATTTAATCAAAGGTTTCCAGCATCTAACTCCCGCAGTATATTGGATCAAGTTCGAAGGGCGGAGGCGAACTCTAGTTCGGAGTATATCTTCAACTTCTTTGCCAGCTAGGATGGAAGACTTATCTTCTTTCTCATTAGATTAGTCTTTTACCGTTTTAGCCCTATTACAGGTACTGAATAGTTTCCACTATGTTGGTTGGAACAGAGGGGTAAAAGGGTCTTTTCCTTAATGTTTGGGCCTATAAATACCCCCTGTTTTACCCTGTAATAAGGATCGAAGAGTGAGTTATTCAATATACATCTTCGAACTATTTTGAGCTATTATCTATTCGGAGGTTTGAAATAGTTTACTTCACAAACATTTCATTTGTTAGTTTATAATCTCTAGAAACCTGTTAGCGTAATCTTTTACGCCAACAGTTGGCGCCGTCCGTGGGGATCCTAGTCCAAAAAACTTCGTTCTCTACTAAGTTCTCAAACCATGCCTCCCAAGTGGAGTTCAGGT
>JAAALK010000165.1:0-30611 GCA_019279435.1 Zizania palustris | reverse complement strand
GTCGGCGAGAGACGGGCACCGAGGTCGGGGGCGTGGGAGATAGTTGCGGGAGCTCTAGGTGGAACGCATCCAGCACCCCGGCGAGGAGCTCCGAAGCGGGGAACCCTAGCCCCGCGTCGAAGAAAGCTTCAAAGACGACGACCTCGCCTTCTCGCACATGCGGGGCCGTCTCTCGGCCCGGTTTCCTCGCCGGTGTCTCAAGACCACGGCGGGCCCTGGTGGCTTGCTCGATCGACGCCTCTGTACACGCAGACGGGCCGAGCTCCAAGGTCTGCTCCCAAAATGCTCTGAGGCGGGGCGGAGCTCGCGCGCGCCGCGCGTCTCCGACGAATCCGTCGCTGTCGCCGCCGCCGCTGCTGCCATCTGGCGCAGGTAAGAAGCGCGGGTCCATCGCCATTGCCGGGACAACGCTTCTCACCATTGCTCAAGGAGGCGAGAGGGGACTTAGAGTTCAGGAAGCGAGATGAATGCCGGCTGAAGTGGCTAGAGTGGGCGTAGCAAAGTGAAGAAGGGAGAGCGGGCCGCGCGGCGGGTTATATTTAAGCTTCAAGGCCGACGATTCCTCTTCCAGCTCGTGCAGCGTGGTGAACGCGGCGGTTGGATGGCACCGCATTTAAGGCCAAACCGGCGCGTCGGGGCACGGCGGCTCCCTGGCGGTTCACCTCTCCGATGCCATTCACGCACGCACTAACTGCTTCTGGTGGCGGCTGGCCGCCTCCTCGGGGCTAGAGCCCCCCAGTCAAAGGTGCGCGTGCACCCAGCGAGCCCGGTCAAACTCCACTCCACCCGCTGGAGAGAGGATTCGGAGCGGTCCTCAGCCTCCGGGCCCGATCGCGCCTCCCTACTTCGGGGCTCCTCCGCGTCAGACGCAGGGGGCCATGCTACGGCTGGATCCAGCACCCCAATGTGAGTTACGTTCCTTATGAAAGTTGTCGGAATTATCATGTGCGCTTCCACCCTCTCTTGACGCAGGGCTTTCGAGAGGAAAGAAGCGAGGGGCTACTGTTGGGGGAGATAATCCCGACGGCTGAAGGGGGCCCACCGCCTGGGGGTCCGAAGCCTGGTGCCGGAGGGGCCAGGACCTACGGAGAAGGATGCCGGAGGCCACCCTCCGGCAGAAGGGTGCCGGAGGCTACCCTCCGGGAGAAGGATGCCGGAGGCCACCCTCCGAGAGAAGGATGCTGGAAGCCATCCTCAGGGAGAGGAGTGCCGAAGGCCGTCCCTCGGCCCGTGGCAACGAATCCGGAGGGGAGTGTTGGCGAGAAAAGGAAGGACAAGTATACGGGGAGACAGGATCACGATCCTCTGAGCGGTGTCGGGCGGCGCAGGCAGCGCCCGACACGGCTGATACGCTGTCAGAGTCAATCTTCTTGTCTGTACTTTGTATAGTCCGTTTGGTCTGTACTATCGACCGGCGCCTGGCTATGTAGCGGTCGGTGGTCCAGAGGCGCTCGGTCTTCTGGACGGGGCGCCCTATAAATACCCCTCAACTACAGTTGTAACGACACGGGCTCAAGGAGCATTGAATACACTACTCTCATTTCCACTAAGAAAACATGCTGGTTCGATCCATCGTCCCAACAAGGGGAATGCAAGCCAAGTTAGAGATCCGATCCAAGTCGACTTTGAGTACAATTCGGACTCCAGAACCACCTGACAATAAAACAGACGCCCAGGATGCATACGACCTCCAATTTGGACGTTCCACATATGGTTGGAAATATGAGAAGATAACATTTCCAATGGGACTAACTTCACATCAAGATAAAATTGGAGTCGTCAGCATTCATCAAAACAGTACCGATTTCCATAACTGTTTCGGTGCTGCGTCACTAGTTTGGGCCTTTGGCCCATGTACCGAGTTGGAGTCCCTTAAGGATGCGTTTTAGGGTTAATACATGTTCATTAGCCTATATAAACAGCAGCCGCTGCTGTCTATGATGGGTTTTGCTTAGATTATTCTGTCCAAAATAGTTTCGCCATCATATCGGTTTGTAGAACCCCAATTTGTGAGTTTAATCATACATCTGCAATTCAGTTGCATTCTTCTTGGTTCTTGCTTGTGTTCTTCGATTCGCAGGCAAGGATTAGCCTTCTTGGCGAGGTCGGCCGGACACTGTTTGGTCGATAACTAGAGGAGACATTGTGCTGCGATTACGGGCTCAAGACGTGACGTCCAGAAGCTGGGTCGATTTGTGTAGCGACTCCACCAAATCGACAGATATTAGAACCTTTCGGAAGATTGGGAACCCTAGTTTACATCAAGTGGTATCCAGAGACAGGTTTATCGTCAGGTTCGCCTTTCCTTTGTCGAGTTAATTTTGCCTTTGTCCTAGAGTCCACAGAAAAGCCAAAAAAAAAATTTTCCCCGTCCTAGACATTGTTAGCCTTTTGCACAATTCTCTTTCAGAGTCCATAGTGTTGAGTTTGTGTCCAAGTTTGTGTCTTTGTTGCTGGTTAATTCATGTCTTAGATCAGTTTGTGTGTTCCCTTTCCCGCTGCACAATTTTTCCACCCCACCGATTCACATCGGCTACCGATTCCACCACCAACAGACCTGATTTCGGATGGTCCTCATTGAATCGAGCATAACTTTTTGCTCGGAACTCCGATTGAGCTGAAATTTGTACCACAGAAATATCTCGAAATGTTGAAGAGGGCGAAACCAACCATGGCAATATCGGCGATTTCAAAAAAAAAAATAAAAAACCAGGAATGCCTTCGTTTTGGGCTCCGAAGTTTCAGCAACCGTTTTTCCAAACGATCCAAATTCTGTACCGATAACATCTAACATCGGTTTGAGCTGATACTTTGTGCCGTTCTTAATATTGGTTCATAGTGTTGCTGGTACCTGGTTGCAAAAAAAAGAAAAAAAGAAAAACAAAAAAAACAGAAGAAACAAAACAGAGATACTGGGTGCTGATACTTGTTTTGCTGGTGTCGTGCTAACATTGTCCTTACTTTTCATCCTGTCCATCCTTGTTTCTTTCTTGTTTACACTACTGTTTTTAGGACACGAGGATACCAACAATTAAGACTAATAGTTTGAACATTTATTCAGCATTAATATATGTTATTGAATTGTGTCCCACTCACATAGCTAGCCTTCCTATAGCTCCACATACACCTTCTGGACAACAGGTTTTTGATCCTTGCAATCACAGAGCACGCCTCCCAGGTATCCTTTGTCTTGCTGGTGAGAACCTTGTAAGAGCTTGGTAAGGTGTTTCTCTTGCGGTGTTGATTGAAAGAGAGGCACCACCGGTCCTGCGTAGTATCTTATTAGAGATAACCTTTACTGTTTGTTCTTGTTTTTTTGTGTGTCTACAATGGCAGGTGATGATGGAGGTGTCACCCCAAAGGACTTCAACGAGTGTGTGAGCCAGGGTCAATTACGTGAGGCCCTTGAGCAGGGGCAAAAGGCGATGACAGAAGCTCTCACCCAGACAATCACCACTGCCATCAAGGACATCAAACTCGAAGAGTCCCTTGAGCGCTTGGATAAACGGATATCCACTCTAACCGACAGGATGGTTGTATTGGAAACTCGCCCCCACCCGATAGAGATGAGGACATGGATGCAACCACCAGAGATGCGTGATTTTGACATCGTCTACGCACCAACACCGTAGGTATGGGTGGTAATCATAACTGTGCTCACGATGATCCTTATGCTAAAATTAAATTCAATATACCTTAATTTTCCGGACATTATGATGCTGAGGGATATCTTGATTGGGAGATGACTGTCAAACAGAAATTTAGTGCCCATCTTTTCCCTGACCAACATAGAGTTAGACAAGCCACTAGCGAATTTAAGGATTTTGCTATCATTTGGTGGACTGGTTTAACTTTCGCGGGGCTTGCACCTACTACATGGGATGAACTTAAGGTTGCTATGCGCGATATATTTGTTCCCCCTTCTTATAATAGAGATCTGCGTAATCATTTGATGCGCTTAGAACATGGCGATAATTTTGTGCAAACTTATTATGGTGAGCTTCAAAAGGGTTTGATGTGTTGTGGCATAGTAGAGGGCCTCGAGGATTCTATTTGTGTTTTTACTCGGGTTTGCGGCGTGAAATTCAGGACATGGTGGATTATAAGGAGTTTAACACTGTCAACCAGTTGTTTTAGTTGGCTATGTTTGTAGAAAAAGAAGTTGCAGGGACGTGCTTTGCAGGACAAGAGCAAGGTCGGCACCACATACACGTAGCGTTCGATGACATCTTCTAGCCTGACCAAGCCCTCCTCCTTTCGGGCGCCCCTCCATCGAGCAAACGACCAACAGATGCCGGAGTGGCTGCACCACCTAAACCTTCAGATTCAGGTAAAAAAAAACTTGCAGGTTCCAGCGGCAAGTGCCTCCTCCGTGCCTTCTACAGGACGCACGCCTGGCATTCAGTGCCATCGCTGCCTCGGATTTGGCCACGTGCAGAAGGATTGCCCAAGTCAGCGGACATACATCGCTATGGACGATGGGTACATCAGCACCTCGGACATCGAAGATGATGCGACAGCGGACGACGGCGATGTCCTTGGTAGCGTGGAAACGGTGGGTTTTCGGAGCATCATCGTGCACCGCGTGCTCAACACACAGTTGCAACAACCAGAGAAGCTTCAACGTCACAACCTTTTCGAAACCTTCTTCGTCATCCACAATTGACGAGCTCGTGTCATCATTGATGGAGCTAGCTGCAATAATTTGGGGAGTTCGGATTTGGTAAAGAAGCTTGACTTGCCCAGCCGTCACCACCCACATCCATACCATATCATGTGGTTTAATGATGCTGGAAAAGCTAGGGTAACCAATACTTGCAGAGTTTCTTTTCCAATGGTTCCTATGCTAGTCACGTTGATTGTGATGTGGTACCTATGGAAGTTTGTTCACTTTTATTGGGTCGTCCGTGGGAATTTGATAATAATGCTACACACCATGGTAGAAGTAATGCATACACTTTTATGCATAAAGGAAAGAAAATTACTTTGCCACCTTTGACCCCTGCTAACATTGTACAAGGTGATAAAGACCGTGCTGCTAGTTTTAATGGTGCTAATTCTGAAAATCAACAAGTTGCTAAGTCTCTTTACCCACCGAAACAAGATAATCAAATTAAATTAAAGGGTGTTGTCATGCTTGCTAGAAAATGTGACCTTGCTGAAATTTCTCATGATGATGTTTGCTATGCTTTGGCTTGCACGCAAACCTTGTTCTCACTTGATAACATTGCTAGTTCGATACCTCCTACTGCCACTAACCTTTTGCAGGAATATGAGGACATTTTTCCATCCGAGATACCATCGGGGCTACCACCTATCAGAGGAATAGAGCATCAAATTGATTTGATTCCGGGTGCAACATTGCCAAACCGTGCTGCTTATAGAACCAACCCCGAGGAGACTAAGGAAATTCAGTGACAAGTCCAAGACCTTTTGGACCGTGTGTATGTACGTGAAAGCCTTAGCCCTTGTGCCGTTCCAGTACTTTTGGTTCCTAAGAAAGATGGTACTTGGCGTATGTGTGTTGATTGTAGGGCTATCAATAATATTACTATTCGGTATCGTCATCATATTCCAAGACTTGACGACATGCTTGATGAATTATGTGGCTCTATAGTTTTCACAAAAATTGACTTGCGTAGTGGTTACCACCAGATTCGAATGAAACTTGGCGATGAGTGGAAAATAGCTTTTAAAACCAAATTTGGGTTGTATGAGTGGTTAGTAATGCCTTTCGGTTTAACTAATGCCCCTAGTACTTTCATGCGCTTAATGAATGAGGTTTTGAGGGCTTTTATTGGTCGATTTGTGGTGGTTTACTTTGATGATATCTTGATTTATAGCAAGTCTTTGGATGAACATATGGATCACTTACGTGCTGTTTTTAATGTTTTACGCGATGCACGTTTATTTGCTAACCTTGATAAGTGCATATTTTGCACGAATCGAGTATCTTTTCTTGGATATGTTGTCACTACACAGGGAATTGAGGTGGATGAGACAAAAATTGAAGCCATAAAGAGCTTGCCGACCCCCAAATCCATCACACAGGTGAGGAGTTTTCTTGGTATTGCAGGTTTCTATCGCCGCTTTGTTCCGGATTTCAGCACCATCGCTGCACCGCTGCATGAGTTGACAAAGAAGGGTGTGGTGTTTCATTGGGGACAAGCACAAGAGGAGGCATTTACCACTTTGAAGAACAAGCTAACACATGCGCCACTACTACAACTTCCAAATTTTGGTAAGACATTTTAGCTTGAATGTGATGCTAGTGGAATTGGCATTGGTGGTGTGTTGATGCAAGAAGGTAAGCCTGTTGCATACTTTAGCGAAAAATTAAATGGTCCTGTTCTAAACTACTCTACATATGATAAGGAATTGTATGCTCTTGTACATTCTTTAGAGACGTGGCGTCATTATTTGTGGCCTAAGAAATTTATTATACATTCTGATCATGAATCACTTAAGTATCTTCGCTCTCAAACAAATCTGAATCGTAGACATGCTAAATGGGTTGAATTTATTGAGTCCTTTCCTTACGTCATCAAGCATAAGAAAGGGAAGTATAATGTCATTGATGATGCTTTATCTAGGCGCTATACTTTGTTGTCCCAACTTGATTGTCGTATTTTTGGACTTGAATCAATAAAAGAACAATATGCATATGATCCTGATTTAAAGATGTGCTGCTGAATTGTAAAGAGGGACATGCATGGAACAAATTCGTGATCAATGATGGGTTTGTGTTTATGGCTAACCGCTTGTGCATTCCAGTTGGTTCTGTTCGCCTTTTGTTGCTGCAGGAAGCACATGGGGGAGGCTTGATGGGGCACTTTGGTGCTAAAAAGACAGAAGATGTTTTGGCCTCACATTTCTTTTGGCCAAGAATGAGGAGAGACGTCGAGCGGTTCATCGGTCGCTGCAATACATGTCAAAAAGCTAAGTCTCGATTGAATCCACACAGTTTATACATGCCTCTCCCTGTTCGTTCTATTCCATGGGCGGATATTTCTATGGATTTTGTGTTGGGATTTCCACGGACAAAGAGGGGGAGGGATAGCATTTTTGTTGTTGTGGATCGATTTTCTAAGATGGCACATTTTATACTATGTCATAAAAGTGATGATGATGTATTGATGTCCATATTGCTGACCTCTTTTTCAAAGAAATTGTACGTTTGCATGGTATGCCTTCTACTATTGTTTCAGATCATGATGCAAAATTTTTGAGTCACTTTTGGTGTACTTTGTGGAACAAGTTGAGTACCAAATTATTATTTTGTACCACTTGTCACCCACAAACTGATGGCCAAATGGAGGTGGTCAACTGCACTTTTGTCTCCATGTTGAGGGCTGTTTTGAAGAAAAATTGAAGATGTGGGAAGAATGTTTGCCTCATGTGGAGTTTGCATACAACCGAGCAACACATTCTACCACCAAGGTAAGTCCTTTCCAGGTAGTGTATGATTTTAACTCTCGTGCTCCTATCGATATATTGCCTTTACCTACCAGTGAGAGAATACATAATGATGCTAAAGAACATGCTGAATTTATTTTGAAACTGCATGAAACAACTAAGGAAAACATTGAAAAGATGACTAAAAAATATAGGCTTACTGGTAGTAAAGGTAGAAAGGAAGTTACGCTTGAATCGAGCGATTTAGTTTGGTTACACTTGAGGAAGGATAGATTTCCAGATTTAAGAAAGTCTAAGTTGATGCCTAGAGCTGATGGTCTTTTCAAAATACTTGAGAAGATTAATGATAATGCATATAAACTTGAGTTGCCTCCCAAGTTCGGGGTCAGTCCTACCTTTAACATTTTAGATTTGAAGCCTTACTTGGGAGAAGATGATATGTTAGAGTCAAGGACGACTCCAATTAAAGAGGAGGAGTATGATGAGGACATCACTTCTCCGATGGACATTCAAGGTCCGATCATTAGAGCTCGTGCACGACACTTGAATTTAGAGGTGAGCTCGTTCCTAAGCATTTCAAATTATGAATTTGAGAATAGATTTCTACCTAATGATTATATTGTGATTAGGAACCAAGGAGAGGACCAGGATATTCATGAAGAAGGACTTGGAGGCAGGGAGGTACAGCAAGGGAATGCAAGCCAAGTTGGAGATCTGATCCAAGTCGACTTCGAGTCCAATTCGGACTCGAGGACCACCTGACAGTAAAACAGACGCCCAGGATGCATACAACCTCCGATTTGTACGTTCCACATATGGTTGGAAATATGAGAAGATAACCTTTCGAATGGGACCAAACTCACATCAAGATAAAATCGGAGTCGTCGGCAATTGTCAAAACAATACCGATTTCTAGAACCATTTCGGTGCTGCATCACTAGTTTGGGCCTTTGGCCCATGTACCGAGGAGTAGGCTTCGTCGGGCCTGGCCGAAGGCCCACTTTGGGTAGAGATAGAGTTGGATCTGATTTTGGCTAAGTGTTTATCTCTACGCATGATTCAGCCGAGTTATAGCAGATTAGATTTAGAGATTAGAAGTCTGGCCCCTATAAATACAGGAGCGAAGCCGGTTCAGAGCCCCCCAACAAAATCAACCATAAAGCCCTAGCTTTGAATCACATTTTCTGTACTCTTCGTGGGTTTGCCTGGAAGCCCTCCGACGGTCACGTCGGAATAGTGGTAATCCTTGTTACTTCGCCTGTGAAGTATCCATTAATCTACGTAATAGATTGCTATCACCTTGTTACTTCGCCTGTGAAGTATCCGTTAATCTGCGTAACAGATTGCTATCGCCTTGTTACTTCTCCTGTGAAGTATCTGCTAATCTGTGTAACATATTTCTACCTTCGCCACTAGTGCAACACTTAGCAGAATTCGGTCCTTAGGCCGAATTGGTACTTTGAATCTACTCTGTTGCAGGTTTCCATGTTCGGAGCTACTTCGTCGGTGGTGTTCGAAGTTGAGAGATTGGTTTCGGAGGTTGCCAGAACACCCTTCAGCGAGACTGTTGCTTTAACCGCATGCTCCATCAGCAGACTTCGTCACGACAGGATTCGCCACGCTCATACTCCGCTCCGGATGAAGTCACGTTCACGTGTTGTGCTTGAGTCATTATTCTGTATCTTACTGTATCAGAGACTTCGCACCAAACCCCGTAGTTCGGAGGTGATTGTCGCGTCCAGATCCGTTCGGAGTTCATCTTCGGCCAGATCAGTCCGAACACCGAAGGTACCCTTCGGCGGGACATTTTGTACCAGACGCCGAAGGTACACTTCGGCGAACCCCTTCGCACCATACTTCGAAGCAGACAGGCTCCAACCGGTTTGCTGATTTATTCTATTTAATATATTTCTTTCGTCTAATTGGATTATTTCTGTGTGATCTGATTACCTGGCGACTCCACCCCCTTACCACGGCTAAGGGTAGTCGGAACGCAACTTCGGTGCTGTGTTACGCTTAGGCTTGTCCCTAAGTATCCCCACACTTTTGGATCGTCGAACTGACACAAGTGCGGGGGCACGTTTTCGTGTCAACAATACTCGGCTTCTGTTGTAGAATTGGCCACCGTCTCTTGCTTCAAACTTTTCTAACTCACTGCGCCTCCATTGAGGCAGAACACAAAGCCAGATACTAGGAACATTTCCTCGGTCCTTCTCAAGTACCTAAGGATACTATTTAATACAACCCAATTACTTTCACCTGGGCTCGATTGGTACCTGCTCGTAGCACTTAGATCATATGATACATAGAATGACATACATGATGGATCCAATTGTGGAGGCATACGAGATTGCACTCATCTTCTCTAGCTCATCAGGTGTCGCAGCGCACTGAGTCTTACTAAGAGAAATACCATGTAACATTGGCAGAAAACCCTTCTTAGAATTCTGCATTTTGAACCGTTTTAAAACATTGTCAATGTACATACTTTGGCTTAATCCAATTAACCATTTTGATATATCTTTATAGATCTTTATGACCAGAATATATGTTGCCTCTCCAAGATCTTTCATCGAGAAACTGTTTTTCAATGAAGTGTTGACAACATTCAAGAGAGGAATGTCATTTCTGATCAACAATATGTTATCCACATATAAGATCAGAAATACAAGTGAGCTCCCACTAGCTTTCTTGTAAACACAAGGCTCTTCTTCATTCTTGATGAAGCCAAACCCTTTGAATACCTCATCAAAGCGAAGATTCCAACTCCGAGAAGCTTGCTTCAATTCATAGATGTACTTTAGCAACTTGCAAACTTTCCCAGCATTTCTCGGACAGTCAAGACCTTCAGGTTGTGTCATGTACACATCCTCACTTAGGTTTCCATTCAGGAAAGCCATCTTGACATCCATTTGCCATGTCTCATAATCATAAAATGCGGCAATAGCTAGGATGATCCAAATAGACTTAAGCATGGCGACGAGCGAAAATGTTTCATCATAATCAACACCTTAAATCTGTCTAAAACCTTTCGCCACCAATCGTGCCTTATAGACGTGAACATTTCCATCAACGTCTATCTTTTTCTTGAAGATCCATTTACACTCAATAGTTTTTACACCATCATGTGGATCAACTAAGTTCCAAAATTGGTTCTCTCACATGGACTCCAACTCAGATCCAATGGCTCCAAGCCATTTCTTAGAGTCTGGTCCCATCACTGTTTCTGCATAGGTCTTGGATTCATCATTGTCCAACAACAACACGTCACGATGCCCAGTGGTTAGGAACACGTACCTCTCTGGCGCATGGACTACTCTCCCAGACCTTCGTGGGGCTGGCGCATATACAACAGGCTTCTCAACACTTTGCTCTTCCTGTTGTTGTTCAGTGCGATCTAGAACACTTTCCAGCGGCTCTCGAACCACTTAGAGATGCACTGTCCACCCACTAACTCCTTTTGAGAGAAACTCTTTCTCAACGAACACACCATTCCGAGCGACAAACACTTTGCCCTCCTCTCTATTATAGACATAGTATCTTTTAGTTTCCCTAGGATACCCCATAAAGAAGCACTTGTCAGACTTAGGACTGAGCTTGTTAGACCTCATATGTTTGATATACGCTTCACACCCCAAATCTTTAGAAAAGACAAACCGGGACGCTTCCCGGACCACATCTCATATGACGTCTTCTCTACTAAAAGCCTTTCCTAGCCGTGCGACTCATTTGACCACACACATTAGTATGTACTATGGCCAATAGCTCACTCGCCCTCTCACTCTGTCCAGTGAAAGGCGTCTTTGTCATTTTACCAAGTAAGAAAGACTCGCATGTGTCATATGATTCAAAATCAAATGATTCCAAAAGTCCGTCACTATGGAGCTTCTGCATGCCCTTCTCATTTATATGACCCAAACGACAATGCCAAACTTAGGTAGGATTTAAATCATTGAGTCATTGTTTCTTAGTACTAATGTTATAAACGTGTGCATCACCAAGATTAAGAATATATAATCCATTCACTAATGGACAAACACCACAGAGCATGCCATTCAAAAATATTGAACAACTCTTGTAGCTCCGGATTAGGAGATGGTGTTACATCAGAAATAGGCAAGGTGATCTCCAGATCTGGGTTGGTTGAGATCAAATTGGGAGTGTCTTTGGTTGTATCTGGGTTCTCTTTGTGGTGAACTAGGGTATGTCCCTCTGGGTCTCGAATGGAGGATGGCGTCCGCTTGGGGTAGGAGCACTTGTTGGCGTAGTGGCCTCCTTGGCGACAGTTGAAGCACACAATCGGCTTGCCGTTCCTGTCCCTCTTGTATCCGGTAGCTTGCGCTGGTGTCTTTCTGGCTGGCGGTGCTCCGTCGCGTGGGGCTTCTGATCCTTGGTCGTTGGCCATCCTGAAGTTGAAGGGTTCAAAAAGAAGGTGCCATCATTAAGGGGAAATTGTTACTGATTTTATTGCCTAAGATGAATAATTTGACCTAGATGCTTACATATTTTATTTTAGTTCCTTATCAACTTTCACACTCATGCCTTATATTATTTTTAATATAAATGATTTATCATGTATTTTATTCACTCAACATTCATGTTGTAATATATTTTATTAATTAGTGTTAGAGGTTTAAGATGAAGTGATGTTGATTATATCTTATTGAATTTCATTGGTACCAAAAATTCCGGAAAATTTTTGGAACACAATTTAATGCTTAGGAGAATTTTTAGGAAAATACTCTAGCTAATTGTTATTTTTAAATGAAATTTTTAGGCCTGTATTTTAGCTTTCCTCTTTCTTGATTTATGCTAAATCCTTTTCTTGAAATTTATTTATTAAGGGGAAATTTTATTTTTAATGCCTCGCGAAAATTAAGGTGTTACAGTAGTGACTGTGAATAAACACCGATGGCCAATGCTGTAACCTTTGCACCATTCCCGACACGGACATCCAGCTCACTACTTGTACACTTTCTAACTCTACTCAGCCCCTGCAATGATTTGCAAGTATGAATCATCGATCAGGTATCAAATACCCATGGATCATTTGGACGAGTATCAAGATTAATTTCTGTGGAACCAAGTGGGGTCACACTATGGATTTTATCTTTGTGATGGGTGATTAACAAGTTTGCTCGATCTGGAATGATGAGTAAGTGGTGGTTTTCTTGCATCGATGGGATCGATGTGTGAGTAGAGATTGTGTGCCGAGGGGATCGGTGTGCGTCACATTTCATGTTTTGGCTTGTCTCATGTGTGCAGGATAGAGATGCTAGCCAATTGTCAACGACAGGTTATCAAGAGTCAAGCGGGGAGCTTGATGTCAGAAGATCAAGGAGGATAGATGAAGTTGGGGATGATCTTAGGAGTACACGTCAAGATAAAGCAAGACATGGATGGACAGATGATTGAGGCAGTGTGTCGACCAAGTCAGCGAAAGAGAGGCCAATGCAAGTGATCAGGTGGCTCGAAGGGATTGAGAGCGGGTGAGACTTGCTAGCGGTCGAGTTTGCAGATTGGTGGCATGTGTCGGCGATCGAGAAGGCTTTGTCGGTTTCAACTGAAAACCGTCGTATCAGAAAGTGTTTTTAAATTCCAATAAATAGGAGTTATTTTTCTGTTTAGTCGTCTAGATTAAGTGTAATATTTTAGTATTTTTCTGAATTCTTAATTCTGAAAAAATATTAAAAGAATAGGTCTAATGATGTAATAAATTAGGAGTATACCTTTGTGTATTTTTCAGAATTAATAATTCTGAAAATACATAAGGGCAATTAGCTTAATACTTGGTCATTAAACCCTAATGGCATTTTGGGTAATACCTCGATGGACTTGCCTATATAAAGGACCCCATGCTTAGGGGATTAGGTGAACTTTTGGCTGTAATTTTTGGTGGCAGAGTTTTGGGGGCTGAATATTTTTGAGAGAGAGCAATACTTCCAGAAATCTCCTGTTATCTCTTCTCTGTGTTTATCAGCTGGGTATTGTACATCGTTTTTCCCTTCATTGCCGTGCTGGAATTGCTACAAGAACTACAGTTGCCTGTGTTTTTTCTGCATCAAAGAGCCATCACAGCCAAAGCCACCAAGTGTGTTGCGGTACTCATCTTGCCTTGTTCATCTTGCTAGCCGATTTATTTGAGGAACAGTTCGATCCAGTTTTTCACTGATTTCTGTTTGGTTTTCTGCCTTGAGTTCTTGCTACCAAGAGCACAGACAACACTGTTGTGCTTGTTCTTCAATAGTGCCTGGATTCATCTGAATCAATCAGTTTGTGTTCTGGTTTTTTTTGTGAGAACCTCTTTCTAGTTTACACTCCTGTTCATCGATACAAAGTGGTTCAGTACTGTTGTGCTGGATCAACTACAGGAGATACAAGCTACAAGAGGTTTTGTTGGCAGGTTCAGTTTAGTGTGCTGATTTCTCTAGTTCCTTAGTTCTTGTTTATCTCCGGTCTTCTCTGCTGTACTGCAAGTTTTTATCCTCCATGGTTTAGCATGCAACTCTCACTTTTGTATTTGATTTTGTTGTGTGTTATGCTATAACACAGTGCGCTGCATCTGAATTTTCTCCCTGGTTGGCATTGTGCATCAGTGAAGTGTAGCCTCTGATTAATAAGAAGATAATGTTGTGTATAATCACTTTGCAGTAAACCTTGTTTTTGATTCTTTAGTTTTGCATTATGGTTGGCTGTTCTAGTTCTGTTCTTGCATTAGTTCTGCCTAGTAATTGATTCAGCATACTTATGCATCAATTTTGAGTTTAACTTCAATTGTTGTTTATTGCCAAGTGAAGTTCTTTGATTATTTGTTCTTGGTACAGGTTTTAACTTGGTAGTATCTCCTGATCATAGTAAGTTGTCAAAGAACAATTCACCATGGTTCTAATTTGCTATAGAGTTGTCTCACAGGATTGATGATCCTATAAATTAGTATCAAGAATAGTTTCTGCCACCTCAAGCAAATTCTTTTTCAGAGCACTGTTTTTGGCATAAGTTTTAAATATCCTAGCAAATGCTGTTCATTGTCACATTTACAAGCTTCTGTGTACTTCTGCAGAACTCATCTAGTCTTTGTGTGTCCCAAATCTTTTAGCTAACTTCTGTGTCCTTGAACTAATTTGAAGTGGCAAAGCACACTATTGCTCATCATTTGGTTAGAAAATACTCATGTTCATCATACATGGCCATATGACTACGTTCTTGTGCTACAGAATGTGTTCATCCCAATTTTATTGATTCTTATAATTTTGAGTAGTGAGTATTTTTGTTATTACAAGTTCTTCTGAATGTGCAAATTTTCATTGTGCTGTGATCTATTTTGAATTCATACTGAAGCAATCATCTTCTCTGATTTTACTGAATTCAATCGGAGTACTATTGACAGACAGAGATAAGTCGGTAAACCATTTACCGACTAAGAAAGGGCAATCGGCAACTCAAACTCTGACTAAAGCATTTCGCTATTTCAAAGTCCGATCTAGAGGAAAAATTCAAATCACATTGATTCTTGGTTTGGACACTTACTGTGATCATCAATTTTGCTTCTGCAATTTTTAGAGGTGCGTTGGGTGATCTGAATAGGCCATCAATTCACGAGAATTTGTTGAGGCGCCTAGTCACCCCACTCTAGTCGCCTATTATGATACAACAATTGGTATTAAAGCTGGTTAGATCATTAGTTGACCTTAACCGGGTTTGTGATCTTTTGGTGACATAGACAAGAATACCAAGATTCTGGTGTTTGATGTTCGTGATTTTGCTTATTGGAAGGTGCGCATGGAGGCTTACCTACTAAGCCAAGGAAGTGCAATTTAGGACATTGTTGATTCCCGATATGTGATCTCTAAAACTCGCACAACTCAGGATAAAAAGGAACAATACAATTGTAACAGCAAGGCAAGAAATATACTGTTCATGAGTCTAAGTCGGCATGAGTTTGATAGGGTCGAGAACCTACGAACTGCACGTGAAATTTGGATGACTCTGAAAACTTTTCATGAGGGCACTACCCAGATTAAGGCTAGGCGTTAAAGCACATATAATCAAGAATATCAAATATTTGTGCAAGGCCCTGGTGAATCGATAGATGCTATGTTTTCTTGTTTTGATGGAATTGTGAGCAACTTGTGCTCCATTGGGACTTTAGCTTACTCTGATCATGATAGAGAAATCAAACTTCTCTATGCTCTCGATCGTAGCATATGGGAGGTGAAGATCTCTAGTATTGAGGAGTCAGAAAGTTATGACATGTTGACTTGTGACGAGCTCTTTAGTAAGCTCAAGTCCACCGAGATTGCCAAGGCATCTCCTCTAGGATTTGTAAACGCTTTGTTGCCATCTATTGCTTTAGTTTCCGGTCCTGGCAGTGATACCTCATCTAGAGGTAATTTTCTAGTGGTTCTAGAGTTTGTACTTTTTCTGGTGGTTTTGACATGTCCTCTCTTGTCTTTGTCACAAAAGAACAAGTGGACACTCTAGATGATGAGGAGCTAGCTCTCATTGTCAAGAAGTTCACCCGCTTCTACAATGATAGACGAGATCAGAGGAAAGGAGGGTCTTGGGGATGTTTTGGGTTTGGAGATATTTCTCACATAAAAGCTAATTGCCCCAAATTAAAAATGAAAAATGAAAATGAGCACAAGCACCAGAAGTGGAAAAAGAAGCCCTTCTTTAAGGGGAGGCACAACAAAGTGGCTAAGAAGGTAGCCAGAGCTTTTGTGGCCGCCCTCAGTAATGTCGACACTTCATCAAGTGAGGAGACAAGATCGGAGGAGGAGCCTCCCAAGAAAGAGGAGAAGAAGGAGAAGAGGAAAATGGACTTCACCGGCCTTTGCTTCATGGCCGACAGCATCCATAGCAGCGACGAGATCGACACATCTGAGGTATATCTATCCCGTGACTAGCTTCTTGTTAAGAATGATGAATTACATGATGTTGTCTGTTCTTAGGATAGATTATTTAAACTTGCTGCTAAAGAACGAAAAGAACTAAAATTCAGATTTGAATCTATTTTCATTGAACTTGCAATTTTAAAATCTAAGTCTGATGATGCTGAATGTGAGTCATGTCTTGTTGTTATGAGTGAACTTACTCAGCTGCGTTCTACACATGCTCAAATTGTTGAAAAATTTGCAATTGCTCAGAAGTAGCTTATGGAGGTGGAGTCTAGTCCTTTTGTCATCAACGAATGCATGAACTGTCCTTTACTTGTGGAAATCATTAATTTGAGAGATAGGCATGTTTATGAACTTAATGTTAGATTAGAGAGTGTTGAGTGTTCTAAGGATGTGCAGCCAACTTGTCCCACCTACATCACCCTTAAGGACCAACTCAATTTTGCTAGAGAGCAAGTCAAAAAACTAAAATGTGAAAATGATTATCTTCTCTCCGTGGTGGAAAAATGCACTGAAGGAAAGAGTAGGATGGATTTACTTTTGGCTAAAACAAAAATGTGTGCTCACAGGGTAGGGTTAGCTCTAGGGTTGGGCTATGAGAGAACCACTCCAAACACTTCGAGCGAAATTGTGTTCACTCCCACTACCCTTGAGAAAGAAAGAGCCCTGTTAGACACCACACAAAAAGCCGAGAATCCTACTCAACCTACAAAGAAAGCTCTACCACCACCAAAGGATACTCCTTAGCAAAAACCCAAGAAGACTATGAGATTTGCGTCTGAGACCCATGCTCATACACCCAAGAGAGTGTATCATTGCTCCTATTGTCAGCGGGTGGGTCATTTGGTTGGATTTTGCTTTCGTCGTATCAAGGATGAACGAGTTTTCAAGCAAAGAGTTTTCGGGACATGCATTATCCATTTTCAGGTATGCATGAGTCTGTTTTTCACTCTTGTTCTGATTTTGAGGCTCTCCATGGTCCCATGAGAGATTTTGGTTGTCGTCGTATCCACCATGCTTCATATGGTGCTAGACCGCGTGTAAGAGGTTTTAATTCTCAACAAATTAGGAGAACTCATCGTTTTCCAGGTTCATGCTTTGTAGGTAGACTGCACATTTTTTTATCATGGTTCATACCCTGTGCATAAATAGTCTACTGCTTTGCCTGGCTCTCGAGTTTTACAATGCTGGATTCCTAAACAGTTTTTCACTCACCCTGAGAAACCAAGTGAGGCCTTTCACTCTGGTTCTAGTTTTATGATGAGTGATTGACAAAGTGGCTATGTTGATTGTTGGTTGTTTGTGTATGGGTTACATGGAGTTGTGTGTTTTGCTTGTCTCGTGTGTGCAGGGTTGAGATACTTGTCAACTGTCGATGGCGAGTGACACTACTACAAAGCGACACTGTAGCGGCGGGCAAAATCGACCTATAGTGGCAGGCATCCAGTCAGCACCGACCGCCACTACTTTACCAACAATAGTGGCGGGCGCTGGTGTTGCCGTCAGCACCAGCAACTCTAGTGGCGGGCATCTAATGGCCCGCCACTACAGCGGTTTTGCCCAACGCCACTACAGTGACGGTTTGTAGTAGTGTGATCAGGGTTAGATAGGGAGTCTAATGTCAGATGGTCGAGGATGCCAATTGAAGTTGAAGGTGATCTCAAGCGTACGCATGGAGACGAAGCAAGACATGGGAGAACGGTTGATCAATACGAAGTGTTGATCAATTCAGCGAAAGGAAAGCCAGTGCAAGTGACAAGGCGGTTCGAGGGATCGAGAGCGGAAGAGACTTGCTGGCAGTCGAGTTCGCGGACTGATGACACATGTCGAAGATCTAGGAGGCTTTGTCAGTTTTTACTAAAAACCGTCACATCTCAAAATGTTTTTAATTCCAATAAATATGATTTAATTTTTCTGTTTAGTAGTATAGATTAAGTGTAATCTTTTAGTATTTTTTGGAATTTTCAAAATCTAAAAAAATATTAAAAGAATAGGGTCAATGTTGTAATAAATTAGGAGTAAACATTAATGTATTCTTCAGAATTTATAATTTTGAAAATACATTATGGCATTTAGGTAAATACTCACAACTTTAACCCTAATGGCATTTTGGGGATTACTTTAATGGGCTATCCTATATAAAGGACCCCATGCCTAAGGGTTAGGGCTGCTCTTTCCAATTAAACCAGAATTTGAATCCTTCTTTTTTGCTGTGTATTACTTCTCATTTAAATTCGTCAAGTTTTTGTTGTTTTACAACTAAATCAGCAAAAGAACTACACTGTTCTTCATCATTTGTTTCTGGGTACTATTGTTTTTGTCGTGCGGGACTGTACTCTTTTTTGCTTCTCTATTTTGGTCGGATATCAGCACCGCCACAGATTTTTCTCATCGTCTTTGCTTTGTGGTTTTGTATGGTTTGAGTTCTTTACGATCTTCATCTGCTGTTCATCAAGTTTGGCTAAACATTTTGTTCCAGAGTTGTATCCCTTTCTCCCTGCTTCCTCAGACTACTTCTATCAGCGCTAAATTGTGTGTCATACGGTGAACGCGCATTGCGCTAAGAAATCCAGAGCTGCTGCCACAGTTTTGCTTGACTTTTCTGCTTTGTAGTTCTACTTGATCTGATTTCTTGGCTATCTTCCTTGCTAATCTGATGTGTGTGCTTAAGAGGGATCATCCCAAATCATCTACATGGTAATCTGCAAGATTATGTGCTTTGTCTGAAAAGAAACAGAGCCTGCACAGGAATGATTCAGTCAAGAACTCTCCACAGCGCAGTAGGTATTCTTCTGTTCTGGTTCTTCTTGCAGTGATCTCTTGTTCTGCTTTTCAGGGATTTGTGTTGTTGTGTGATTCAATCCTTGAGTGTTTGTTCCATTTTTCTTGAACAACAACTGATTCATCATTTCTGTTAGTTTCTGAATGCCCCTTGTCTGCACTAAGAAGTATTATTCTGTTCTTCCCAAGTGCAGTTCATTTTGTGCTAAAACTCTCAAGAACAGCTAAAGCATCTATGATCTGAATACTTTTTGCAATCAAATACAAAAGTTATTAATTATAGAGTCATTTGTTTGAAGATTGTTTTTATCAACCTGCACAAGTTGCTTGAAAACTGAATTACAGTGAACATAAGCTGTTGTCCTGTTTTCTTATTTGTATGTCAAGCTAGCCTGCTAGTTTTTGATTGTGATATGCAGGTCATAAACATTTTTCTATTGGTTCTTGATGCTTCAATTCTGGGATATTGTTGTCATGAACTTTATGTCAATGAATTAAATCTTTACTGCTGACTCAAGTCTTGAAGAAGATTAAGATTTGTTCTGAAAATGCTTACTGAATTTATCTTGTTACTCTGCTAGGTTCTATTTTAGTTTTATTTCCAATACTATATTCTGAGTATGCAGTTCATCTTTCTTGTGAGATCTATCTAAAGTTGTTGGTGATTTCAGATGCATCTTGGCTGATAGAACTCATTCTTTTTCGAACAGATGTTACCTGAGTTGTTAAGAGATACACATGGTTAGCTACTGTGTTTTGAGAATTGAACATATTCCTTGTGTGTGTATCTGAATATTCTATATTACATGCGCAAAGAATTTGTTTGGTAACACAAGGTGATCTGATTATCTTAATTGTCATCGTTTTACTAATTCCAAGTGATTAACCTTTATGTCAACAAATTCTAGTTGCTTCAATTGATCTTTTGTCAGTTATGCCAAATTCTGAATTCTGTCGACCATCCATTCTCCGATAGCTTTCTATCGGCACTCCATTTGCCGAACTAGGCAGTCAATTTTGGAGAACCAAACTCCGACAGTACCTATCGGCAATTCATACTCTGATTTAAGTGGAATTTCAAATTTGGTTTGATTTCAGTTCTGGTTTTGAATTGTAAGTCTCATTTTAGCTTCTGAAAGTTTAGAGGAGCGCTGGGTGTTCTGAACAGACCATCTTATTCATGATAATTTGTCGATGCACCTATTCACCTCCCTCTAGTCGCCCAATCTGATCCCACAATTGGTATTAGAGCCGGTTAGATCACAAGTTGACCTTATCCGGTTTTTGATCCTTGTAGCGACATGGACAAGAATTCTAAGATTCCAATATTTGATGGTCGAGACTTTGCTTATTGGAAGGTGCACATGGAGGCTTATCTACTAAGCCAAGGAAGTGCTATATGGGACATTGTTGATTCTCAATATGTGATTCCTAAAAATCGCACCTCACAGACTGATAAGGAATAGTACGATTGTAACAGCAAAGCAAGAAACATATTGTTCGTCAGTCTGAGTTGCAATGAGTTTGACAGGGTCTAGCACCTTCGAACTACACGAGAGATTTGGACTACTTTGAAAACTTTTCATGAGGGCACTACTCAGATTAAGGCTAGGAGGCAAAGCACATATAATCAAGAATATTGTTGGCGTAAAAGATTACGCTAACAGGTTTAAGAAATTATATGTGTGACAAATGAAGTGTTTGAAGAAGCGGACTATCTCAAGCCTCCAAAAGGATAATAGCTCAAAATAGTTCGAAGTTATGTATTGAATATTTGAGTATTCGATACCTATTATAGGGTGAGAATGGGGGTATTATAGGTAAAAACTCTAAGGAAAAGACCTTTTTACCCCTCAATTGCAACCGACATAGTGGAAACTATTTAGGTACCCCTAATAGGGCTAAAATGGTAAAATACTAATTTAATTAGAAAGAAGATAAGTCTTCTATCCTTGCTAGCTGTTTTCCACTGCGGAGGTGGAGCCTTCGAAGTGTATCTTCGAACTGGAGTCTGAACAGACCCTCCGGTCTTAGCTTTATGTCAGTACGGAAACAAGTCTTGGACTCTGAGCTTATGAGTTGTCTTTGTCTTGTAATCAAGAAGATCCTGGGGATGGAATATTCCCCCCAAATAGTAGCCCCTCGAATACGCTTCTCCGAATAACCTGTATGGCAAGGAGAGCAGTATACACAAGAAATATTTTCATGCTCAGGCACTTAGCAAAATTTACCATTCTTTGAAGCATTCAGAGATTCGTAATATTCGAACCAACTTCTATGCGAAGGTACGCGTCGATGTAGCTTCGAAAATAAATCCTTGCAAAGCTGAAATAACCGTTAGACTCACAGAAATAGTCGTTACCCCCTTTTCTCAAAGAGGGTTATACCCCTGCTTCGTTTCTAGAGACATGATTTCTCACGAAGAGTCGTGATAAATTGTAATGGTAAAGAAGACGGAAAGGCACATATGAATGGTACACTGCCTACGAATTCACACTATAAATAGGAGGGCAGGAGTGCGTTTGGGATACTTTACCAACTGCTCCTGCATTTCCCCTTTTTCGTGGCTAGTTTTCGCCATGGGCTTCCGGTGGTGGATTTTCTCTCTGAGGTACTGAGGTAATTCCATGGTACTCTACCTCAATTTTCGCCCAATGCTATTGCACGTCTAGATATCTTCGAGTGGGCAATATGAGCCGAAGGTTGCGAGGGGAGAGTTGAAATCTTCACAGCGCTTCACAAAGCCTCCTGCCAACCGAAGACTCACTAGGGAGCCAAAGGAGAGAAGATGGTTATTGCCTTCGGTAGCATCGACTTCCGGCTTCGAGATGAAAATAAAACTCGATTCCCGGCGAAGGACATCAACGCCAGATGGTACATAGATTGGGTCCTTCGCTGGTTTTATGCCGATATAGGAGCAAACAATCCCTTGGCCGGGCCCCTCGAAGACATCTTCTATCGGAGGGAAGCAGAGGTCCATCTAGATCCAGGTCAGCTCGAAGCTCGTCTCGGACTACTACAAGGCATAAGCCGTCGCATGAGCATGCGGGAATTAGCAGAGGAGTTCATCAGACTCCGGATTCCTCCCTTGATGGCCAGCTGGCTGATAAACTTCGAAGAGAATCCGGAGTGTGGACTCCGAGAGATCCCTTCAAGTGCTACAGGTAACCTCTAATGCCCTGCAAAATGTTTTACATGTAGTATTGATTCTTATAAAAATGATTTAACTGAAAGGAAATCTTATCTTTCAGCTCCATGCGCCACCCTCACTCCAGAACAAATTGTTCAGACTTCGGAGAAGATCCTCGGGGCTCCTACACCCACTGAAAAGGAGTGGAGGGTGAAGTTGGTTGGCAGCTGGGAGTGATTCAACCAAGTATGGAGCATACTCGGAGTTGAATCTCCCACTCTTCCGATCTAGGACTGTTCTGAGAAAGCTTCGAAGAAGAGGAAGGCTAAAGCAGGGACTTCAGCGCTAGCCAAGATGCCTGTGAAGAAGGTAGCTCAGAAACCGAAGGCCCTTGCTCCTTCTAAATCCCCCATTTTGTCTTCGGAGTCATCTGAAGATGAAGCAAACAAAGAAATGGGAAGGGAGTTCAAAACCCTCCTAACAGGGGATGAGGAGTCACGGATGGGAGCCGAAGTCTCCGCTCAAGATGACGTGGTGGTAGTGACCATCACTGAAGACAACCCGAGTAGGCAGAGACTGAGAACGTCCTGCCTGGTCAAGTAGAAGCCTCTGCTGTGGAAGAAGGCGGAGTTGAGACTATGGACGCCCAAGTCTTTCCTCCGGACGAAGTGATAGCTGCAGTTGTCGAAGATGTCTTGTCAGCTAATCCTTCGGTTCGAAGCCCGGAGTCCGAAGAGGACTTTGGCCAGATGTTCGAGCCCTCGAGTAGTCCAGTGCTCGCTCGGCAACAAAATGTCGGAGGTAAACTTTAGCTGAGTACCTTTTCTTTTTCTTTCTTTTCTTTGTGTCCTGCAAAATTTATGCAATATCGTATACCTTTGGTTTTTACAGGATCAGTTCCAATGGAGGTGACCCCCACTACGGAAGTTGTGCCGGAGGTTGTCGTGTCTCCGAAGCCAATTCCTGAAGTAGCCATGAAGATGGGTCTGGGAAATGTAAAGGTAAAGTGGGCCTTTGCCTTCTCCTATTCCAGGGTGGACCCCATCAGAATCCATGGACGGGGGTCAATCCATGGAGGCCTCCGAAGATGCTTCGCTATGCTCTAGCCCATCTCCGAACAAAGATGACCATAGTGCCTTGTCATGGCTCCCCCTCCTAGCTCCTATTCTAGAGCGAAGGACTAGACTTCAGACTTTGCTAGAGCCTTTGGCTCGGGCTAGTCGCGAAGTTGGGGAGACTGACTTGTTTTCCACTCTTGGGGAAGATGAGGGGTTAGAGCTAGACACAGCTTTGGAACGGGCAGCCTACTAGGTACGAAGTATCCACAAAAGTAGAATTAGTTCAAACATATGTAAATAATTTAATTACATTGCTATTTTTCTTCCTTCACAGCAAGTAGTTCTAGCTCGAGCTGTGGCTATATCACATGAGCGAGAGTGCAACCGGCTCAAGGAGAAAGTAACGGTTCTTCAAGGGAGTCTTGTTAGCTCTGAGATTCGTACCTCAAGCTTGGAAGAAATGGTGGACGCAGAAAGAAAATCTAGGATTAGCTTGGAGGCTGCCAACAAAGAGCTCGAGGTTGAGCGAGTTGTTGTTTGGGCCAAAGTAGAAAGGCTGTGGGGAGAGCAAGAAACTACGGGAGCTGAATGGTCAGGCTTCGAGAGGAGCAGCTGAAATTGATGAAGGATGCCAAAATACTGCTCGAACAAAAGAATTCTTTTGATGACGGAGGCATCTATACTCTCATCTTTGATAGAGGAGTTGTCTTCGTCAAAGAATGCTTTGTCCGAAGAGAAGACAAAGTGCGAGAAGGTGGCTTCGGACACCATGGACGCCCTTCGGGGTGTCCTGGAGTACTTTGGCAACTTCTTGTGCTTCTTGTTCGGCTGGCGACATCTCTCTGCTATGGAGGCTGAAGATGATCCAAGCAGGAGCAAAGACTATGACGACAGCGGGTACTCGGTATGGGAGAGATCTCCGGCCAAGTAGCTGCTCTCGGAATACTTCGTTACTACGAAGATCTCGGGCTATCTGTTGCACCAGAGCCTGAAGCAGCCCTCGTCAATTTTTGGTGACGACTGACTCCTGACTCCTTCCACTAATGTGGCCATGTCTTGGGAGGCCTTTCAACCATCTTGGAGAGTTGAAGGCCTTTCAAGACATTGATTGATGAAGGACTTCGTAAAAAACAAGCGCGGTTGCAGCCTTCGAGCAGCATTCCTCCTTCGGACCCGAAGGTTTAGTTCTCCTTAGGACTCCAACTATGTAAAACTTATGCTTTATTCTTTTTTGAATGAAAAGACTTATTTTGAAATGTTTTTAGGATTTTCAATCTTTTTTGGATGATCTCAAAGTGTTAGAGATTAACGAAGAACTTCACTTGCAATGGGCTACCTTTGAAGCTCTAATACCCTCACAAGCATCCTCGATTTTCAAATTCCTTGGGGAAGCTTTGGGAAGTTATACCCGATATATGTAAAGAAGTATTAGCTTATATTAAAAGGAGGAAAGGAAGTTAATTATAAACTTCATCTTCTGAGGACATTGAATGGTCCGAAGAAGAAAATGCTGATAAAGAACAATTAGAAAAGAGCCCTGAATGACTTCGAAGATGGGAAAGAAGCCCGAACGATTTCGAACCTGGGCTGACTTTAGCAAGAACAAAAACACTTCCGAGCTTCAAAAGAAGGGAAGAGGGTTAAGCGCAAAGTTCTAAAAACTCCCGGCTCCGGGACAAGTCGCCTTCGAAGTCGTGCTAATTTTGATAACAGTTCTAGGGATCGAAGAGGTCTCCATTTCCTTCTTGGTATAGACACAGATTTTTCGTGATGTAATGTAATCTGTTTAAATAATATAAACTAGAAAGTTTCAAAATTGTCTCACTACTTCTCAGCCCCTCTTTGGTTGTAAGCACCTTTGAAATTTGATCAAAGGTGGTTACGCACAATGAAGATAACGTTAGTTAGGAGCACAATTTTGGAGGCTCGGAGCAACTATCATATTAAGATTAAGGACTGAGTCCAAAAATGGTCACTAAAGACCTCAAAAATATCTTCGACTCTACTAATTTAGAGTCCTGAAAATTGGTAACTTAGTACCCTTTTTCGAATGTGGTCACTTCGGACTTCTTTTCGGCACATTAGAATCTGATTACAATTGTCACTTTGGACTCTTTTTACAGACGTTTTTAAGCTATTAGCTCGAAGTCTGTTTTGTTTGGTCTCCTTTGACGCTTTTTACGGATGCTATCAAACCGGTGGTTTGGGAATCCGCTTTTGTGGTCTCCTTGGACTCTTTTTACGGATGCTTTCAAGCCGAAGCTTGGAATCCATATCATTTGGTCTCTTTGGACTCTTTTACGGATGCTTTCAAGCTGGTGGCTTGGAATCCATTTTTTGTGGCTTTCCCACCTCATCGGAAGATTCGAACCACTGGTTCGAAGTCCATAAAATTGGTTCAAATGAATGACGCTTTCCTTCACAATCAACTCTGTTCTTCTAGTGCATCCACTAGAAGTAGGGAATGTTTGAGAACTAGACATTATCCGAACCATGAGCTTTATTTATTCAGAAGGTATTTACAAATGATTACAAGGAGCCCCTATGCAAAATATCGCTTAAGTTGCTCCACATGCACACATGCTTAAATTCTTCACCTTCTAAATTAGCTAACTTAAAAGAACTAGTGCGTCCTAAACGAAGGATGATATATGGACCTTCCCACTTATTTTCCTAATTTCCTAGCACTATGATGCTTCGCAAAACTAAATGGACTAGTTTAAGTTCATTAAGTTAATCTTCGGGTCATACAAGTCTTTGTCTGATGCTGATACTTCGTCAGATTTGCAACAGCTCGAAGCCTTGTTTTCTTCTGTTAGATCCAGAGAAGCTTGTCTTTCATCTTTTTTTTCAGGTTTGGTGGTGCGAAGAGATCCTCCTTTAAGCTCCATCGGCATCATTGCTTCATCTCCGAATAGTAATATGAAAGGAGTAAAAACCTGTGGACCTTGCTTAAGTGGTCCGAATGGACCATAGAATCTTTAGAAGTTCTTCGGTCCACAACCCCTTTGCCAATCCTACTATCCTTCGATTCAAGCTAATAAAATGTATGTTAGCTTGCTCAACGACTCCATTAGATTGAGGATGACAAACAACTGCAAACACATTTCTATGCAAGACTTCGCAGAACTCTCTGAATGGTTCGACATCAAATTGGGTGTCATTGTCAATTGTCAGCTGTCGAGGCACTCCGAACCTGCATATAATATTCTTCTAGAAGAATTTTTGTACATTTTTTGAAGTGATAGCTGTGAGGGGTTCTGCTTCGACCCACTTGGAAAAATATTCAATTGCTACCACTGCAAATTTCAGACTTCCTTTTGCCATTGGAAAGGGCCAATGAAATCCATGCCCCATCTGGCCATAGGCCAAACTGGAGCGATAACTTGAAGAGGTGTTGGCGGACGATGACTTCGTCTTCCCATCCATTGACAACCTTGGCAAGTGCGGACCAAGGCCTCCGCATCAGCTACTATGTAGGCCCAATAAAGCCCTTGTTGAAGTTTTTTTCCTACCAAAGCTCGAGGGGCAAGATGGCTACCACAAAGGCCTTCATGAATTTCTCGGAGTATTCTGGCCTTCTGCTTGAGAAATGCATCAGAGTAGGGGAACATACTCCGGCCTTGTAAAGAATACCGTTGATAATGTGATAATTTCAGACTCTTAATTGCAATCTTGAAAGCTTCGGGCCTTCGAGTAAGTTGGCTTCGCCTTGCAATAATTCCATGATCGAACTCCACCAGTCAATGTCTGGAATGCAAAGTACCTCCGCAGGAGGGAGTTAAGGCACGAAGGTGAAGTAAGCTCTCATAAAAAGCCCCTTCCGGAATATCTATGGCTCCGGCTGCAGCTTTTGCTAGGATATCAGCTTATGCATTGTCAGCTCTTGGTATACTTCGGACATAAATCCCTTTGAATGCTGCTTCGATCTTATGGATCTCTTCTAGATATTTTGCAAGTTGCGGATGCCTAACTTGAAACTTTTATCAACGTGCCCTGCTACAATTTGAGAATTTGTTTTATAACAACTCTTGTAGCACCAAGAGCAAGTGCCTTTCAAAGTCCTAGCAAAATTCCTTCATACTCCGCAATATTATTGGTGGACTTAAAATTGAGCCTTGTGAAGTACATTGCTCTTTGTCCCGAAGACGAAATTATCACTGCTCCAATACCTACTTCGGATGCTTGAAAAGCTCCATCGCAGTATATGGTCCATATTCCTTCGCTTGATTTTTCCGGAGTCTAGACTACAGACGGAGTCCATTCTGCTACAAAATCTGCCACCACTTTGACTTGATTGCTGTCCTTGCTACAAAGTGTAAACATGTGGAAACAGGAAAACAAAGACAAAATAAAATAGAAGAAGAAAATAAAAGTTTAACCCTCATGACCAAAAGCCAAATAGAAGCAAGAAAACTGGTCATTATGGTTAACCAAAAATAAAGACTTAAAACAAGGCAATCTCAAAATTACCAACAAGGAACTCCCCCTGAAATAAATCCCAGAGAAAGCTAAAAAATGTACTCCAAAATTTTCCTCCCCTTGTTGACAATTGGACTCCTCAAGTGAGACTAAATGCACTTTAAAAAAGACATAGACACAAACTCCCCCTGAAATGCAGCTCCCCCTCAAAATATGCCATGAATGCATATGGAGTGCAGGTGGAGTGTGAAAAGCATGCTTCTTAGATATGATTGACTGCAATTACAACCTTAACAGGTATAGCAAAAGATATACTGTCTAAGATACATGACATGATCAGTGCAATAGATGATATCTAAAGAGAGTCATTAGCACGCATTTTTCAATTTTTGCAAACAAAAGCATCACCACATTTTCTAGTTGACAAGCAGAGTAAAGCATGAGATGCAAAAGCTAACTAATATATACCAAGATAAGCATTGTCCAAACAAAGTGCTTCAGCAAACTTGTCATCTTTTTAAAATTTTCAGACTTTTTCTTTTTCTTTTTATTTTTCATTTCCGCCAGGGGTTATTTGCATGTCAAACCTTATGCTAACCGACCAAGTCAAGCCTAGGCTAGAACTGGACCATTAGAAGCTTAGACATTGGTCTTGGCATACATTACACCGTCCTAGTTCATACCAAAGTGCTATGGTAGGCAGTACAGAACAATGCCAATGCGACAAAGCAAACCCACCTGGATCTTTTCTGATAATCATAGAAATGCATAAATTTTTCATTTTTCTGAATTATTATCATTTTATAGCACATTTTTCATATTTAAAGCATATAGATGTCCAAGTTGCATATCTGCATCTAAGTAAGGATCTAGCTACAAGGCATGTAAAAGATAGCGAACGCATTCAGCCTACACATGCTAGTACCAGAAGCAATGGTGATCATTTTCAATTTTAAAGCATAAAAGCCATGCATATGACAAATATCAGATATATCATGTGAACTGAACAGACTGATCAATCGACAGGTAATCAAAAAATACTATACTAGCTAGAGAAGTAAAAGTAGATTAATCATATAACAGAAGCAAGCTCAAAATGTGAATGATGATTATGCATGATATGAACGCACACAAAAAGACTCAATAAAAATAAAGAAGAAAGAAAAAACTAGTACCAATGAAAAACTGACTCAAATATCCTAAAAAGGATACACAACTCCAAATGAAGATCAATAATCATGAGTGGGAACAAACGGTCCAACGCCAGGTTTGGCAAAGGTGTTAAACCAGTCGAGCCATCTACTAGTATGTAGGAAAGCAAAAGTAATCATATGAGTCTGGACCAAAACGTGGCTCAAAGCGCGGTCCTCTATTCTTCCTAAAATCACGGCCACGAGGTCCAAAGTCATCCATAACGATCTGGAACTCTACCGGAATGAAAACCACCTCCGGAGCACGATCATAAAAACCGTCTCCTCTACCACCACCTACACGACGTGGCCTAGCCTCTAGCCTCTCTCTATGTCGAGGACTCTCTGTCTACCATCCTGCTGGTAGAACTGCTCCTGCCCACTTCGAGCTCTCTCTGATCGCTCAACCCGCTTCCTCCTGAAGCAAAACTCCTCAAGATGCCCGTCTCTCTAACAAAACTCACAGTGATAGGTAGGCTTCTTAGGATGTGGTTGAATCTTGGAATCTTAGGCTTGGTGGTGTTTGGTGTAGCATCTTTGGTGTGAGAGGGTCCAAGTAAAGAATCAAGAGAAGTGTGGAGAGTTTTAGGCTTTGGAACCCAGATCTGCTTCTTAGGTGGAGCTTTAGGTTGTTCTTGGAACACTCCATCCTTGGGCTGACTATCCTTAAAGGACTCAGTGGAGTGAGTTTTAGGATATCTCTATTCAGGAGTCATCTTACTCCACTCCACTGCTCGCTAATAGCACTCTCAAATCAGCCATGGTATAGGTGTAACCTACCCCAAACCCATCATGTCTCTTGAACTGCTGGATCATCATGCCGAGCTGTGGCTCTCTGGCACTAATCCAACTAAGGATCTGACGGAGGTAAAAGTTCTCGTTCTGAACATCAGCTAGCTCCTCCCTCAAAGAGGCTAACACCTCCACCTGAGACAAACAGATCTCACACTCTCTATCAACATGACAGACTTCTCTGCTTTTAGCTTGATCAACTCCATTCTCATGGATAAACAGTTCTCACAAACAGTGGATGGAACTATCAAGGTATCAAGCTCTAGCTTAGTTTGCTCCAACCAGCTCTCACTCCAGCTAACTCACTCAACTGCTCATCACTCTTGGCTCTCACCTCAGCTATACTAGCTAAATGGGATGGGCAGTCTGCACAAGGTACGACGACAGTGGCATGAGCATTTTTCAGCTCCTGCTGAGCGCTCTCAAGCTCAGTGGCCAAGGCGTCTCTCTCATCTACTCTCTGTGTACCTGGACTTAAGAGTCGTCAGGTCACACAACAACACCTCACAGTGAGGGCACTCACCACTATCACCCAAGCGAGGGGAAGAAGACAAACTCTCAATCTTGCCATTCGCCATGGCAAGCTCACTCTCAAGCTCATCTATCCTCTTCTTAGCCCCTCTAAGCAGTTTCTCCCTATACTTCAACTCCTGACGGTTTGTTCTAATAAATTAACAACTTCTTGTTCATAGAAGATGCCTTCTCATCGTCGTCATCGTCGGAGTCATCGGAGGAGTCATTCTCTTTCTTCTCCCCAAGAGCCATTGAGCAGAAGCTCTTGTGGGGTCTTCGGCTGTGACGTGAGCGACTCTTCGGCTTGTTCCCAAAGGTCATAAATAGAGGCTGCTGGATTGTCCCTGTCCTTCCCTTTCCTGATCATGATCTCTTATCACTTAACTTGAAGACGAGGAGGAAGACGAGGATC
>JAAALK010000004.1:0-30677 GCA_019279435.1 Zizania palustris | reverse complement strand
TGGTTCAATTAGAACAGGTTTAGCACTGTTTAAATGAAATCAGTTCCTCTGGAATCATATTTGTTGTTCGGCTAAATACTTGTGTAGATGGAAGTTGAATCAGTCTTGAGTGTTAATCATCATTATTCTTGTTACAAGAGTATTCAGACTTTTAGTGTATTCAAGTTCAAACTTATGCTAAATCAATGTGCTGTCTACAGATTATTGAACTTTTGCTTTTGAACTGAATGTTGTATTCTGAAATAGAATTCTGAATTGAGGCTTGCTATTGTAGCTGTTTCAAAGTATGTACTGAATGCATTTGTATTCAGAGTTCATTTTGGCAGCAAGGTTTCAAAGTGCTGTCTACTGATTCATTGTGTTAATTTGTGGTTTGTTGATGATTTCATTACGGTGATTAGTATATTATATATATATACTTTATTATATATATTTCTTTTCGTATGCAATTTTTTATTTGACAACAACGTAGATAGTGTAACGAAACCTATGCGTCACCCGTTTCGGACCAACATGTCTCACACGTGTCATGCGTGTGAGATGTGTAGGTCCGGAATTGTCCCTTTTTGGACAGCCTCGGAGTGGGCGACAGAGCGTGGTTTTATGATGAGTCATGAGTCCGAATGAGATTTCAGTAACATAACCTTGTTGTTCTCCATTGCACCACTATCAGGCGTGCAATTGGAGAACAGCGGGGTTATGCTGCTGAAATTTCGTTCGGACTTATGCTCGTCATAAATACCACGTTTGTCGGTCACTCTTGGGTGGGTTTAGGACCTATCTTTTCCTATAGACCATGGTTGCCATGGCGTCGCCTGCGCCGACTAGACGTCCAGCTAATCGGACATGTTTTTTGCAGGCGCAGTATGGTGAACACATGGTTCGACTCCATGGAGAGAACTATGATTGGCGGAGAGAACCTGTGGACCAAATGGCCGTGTACTCCCAAGTAACAATGTACTGTGCTTATGCTAGTGTTAGTTGTGGCATGGAAACGCAGAGACCAAAATGACTGGACGAATTCCCAAGGCATGCAAATGGAATCAAGTGTTGTTCGTGCTGGTGCAAGTGTATGCTTTAATCGGAGAAAACAGGTACAGCCGGCGATGAAACCATGATTCAGAAGAAAACACTGATGGATAATAAAATCCATATAGAAGCACACATAATCATTTAGTGCAGAAATATGTTCGGTGGTGACTAGAAAAATTAATAGCAATACAAGTGTAAAAGACTGCGTGTTGTCATTTGTGTGTGCAGACAAAGCATAAAAAATGTTCCAAGCACTTGCTAGAAATAAATTATATGTTCAGGGACAAGAATCAATGCTAAATCTCAGAATAGAAATTGCAAAGAAATATGGCGCAAAGATCGAGAACGTGCAGCAGCAGTAATAAATCATTCGCAGCTACTACTTCTATGAGCGCTGTAGCAGTGCGCAGCAGCGGAGCTTGTCGGTGGAGAAAACACAATTGGCTAGCACAAGTTTGTGGTGATGCAGAGAATCATGACTGGCGACGAAAAACCACTAGTGGCGGCGCAGGGTCTCTGGGTGGCGGCGGCCAAACAATGAACATGGCAGGTAAGAAATTCTCAAGAGAAAAAGTGAACTCGAATTTTCAATTAGATAAGTTGGTGAAACCCTAGGGTACACATGCCCTTTTACAGGCAATTCAAAAACTAGAAATGACGCAAATACCCTTAGGGTACAATCTCTGAAATAGAGACGAGAGCTCAAAGGACAAAATAGTAAAATCTTAACTAAGGGTAGATTGTCCTCATGTGTAGCTTTCGTAGCAGCTATGGCTTCGCTTCAAAACGGTCTGATGTAAGATCAATGGTCTGGATTGGGCGAAACCGACAAAGTGTCCGCTATCTTCTCACCGGGTACCCGGATTGGGCTGACCCGATTCCACGGCTTCCAAAGTTGAGCAATCGCTCATCGCCCATTTACCTGAGTCAAACCCGGTAAAACAGACCAGCCGATCCTGTACCGATCCTAGCCCATGTACCCCAGATTGGGCAGGTCCAACTCCATGGTCCCTCTGCCCGACAGTCGCTCGCCGCCCGTGTACCTGAGTCACATGCGGCCCAAGACACCACATGTATCGTCTCGTCTCTCTCTTCACTTTGACTTCTGTTGACAATCACTCATCACTTCTGGAGCCATGAGGCCAATGATCTTCAACATGGCTCCTCAATCTCTCCCTTGATGAGTGCATTATCAACACCTTCTTCATCAACGTTTTGTAACCTGCAAAACACGGGAAACACGAAAACAAAACACAAGAGAATAGAATGAAGTAAATAAAATAAAAGGTTTAACCTTAATGACTAAAAGCCAAACAAAATCTAGAAAAATGGTCATTATGGTTAAACAGAAAGAAATCAACAAAAAATTCAAATAAAACTCGAACAAGTGCAATCTCTTAATTATCAATAAGGATATGCAAAGAGTAAAGGCAAAAGAGACTAAAACTACCCCTGAAACAAATCAGAGAGAAAGTCAAAACTCCCCCTAAACTCTTCTAAAATATCAAGTAACCAAAAATTTCTCCCCCTAAACTCTTCTAAAAGATCAAGTAACCAAAAATTTATCTCCCTTGTTGATAACTGAACTCATCAAGTGAGACTAAATGCACTCAAAAGAGACACAACTCAAATTCCCCTTGAAATGCAGCTCCCCCTCAAAATATGCAATGAATGCAACTAGGGTGTGTAGGACCGGAAGTAGCGACCAGAGGGGGGTGAATGGGCGCCTAAAAGAATTCTTTCGAATCAATGGCCTGCTCCCAATACCCAACGCACCTCAAAAGACTAAGCAGCAAAGCGAGAACTGATTGCCTAAGTCTAAAAGTATCTAGCCTAGAAAAGACCGGTGTCGAAAATAGAGAAACACCAGTACAATGCTAATAGGCAGATTAACAAAATATTTAAGACATGGGAGATCAAACTTCTCAGTAAAATAATCTAAGTACACATGTAATGGGATGAGAAGTTACTGTTCAAAATCTGTCTCCTGTTCGAAACTTGGCGAAGCCTGCTTCGCTATGTCGAAGCCTGCTTCGCAGTGTCGAAGCCTGCTTCGGAGTCACTTGTCGAAGTCAAGCGAAGGTTGTCGTTGAAGTGCCGAAGGTTTGTTGAGTCTAGGATAGTTTGAGTATAGCGGAGAGCGAAGTATGCTTCGAAGCGAAGTATGAGAGTATAGAAGCTTGCTTCGAACAGAGGACTTCGAAACCTAGACTTCGATCAGAAAGCTTCGAATGTGAAGCGAAACCCCACACACAGCAGCAAAACTAAATCGAAGCCTACACTCTACCTCCGCAGCTAGCTTGATTGAGGTATGATTACAAATGTGGTCACCTTCGAACCAAGGACTAACTCCGAAAGACAAGCTCCAAACCCACACACTGTGACCCTCGAAAAGAACAGCAGCAGAAGGATCTCTGAAAACACACTTCGAGCGAAGTCTATGAGAGAGACATGCTTCGGATCTCACTTCGAAGCCTGTCAAAGAATTGACTTCGTAACGCTCGAGTTGGAGTACACCTTCGCAAGAACTGTCGAAGTATGCTAACAGAACAAAAACGAAGCACAGAACATACTTCTAAGCTAGGTTCACACTTCAAGTTCGGAGTTGAACGATCTTAGCAATGCCTTCGAAGAGGACAGGTCGAAGCCTACATCAAAGAGCTAAAAGGGCTTCACACCAGACATGGGGCTTCGCCAGAAACCGCCAGAGAAAAGCTAAGTCATGTCTACTCGATCAAAAAGGCTATGCAATAAAAGCAAGGCTAGAGTACTAGTGTACTGTTGCTACAGGGAGTAGGTACTACTTGCTACTAGCAAGAACTAGTACTCCTCACGTGAAGAACAGAAGCAACAAAGAGAACGTTCAGGAATAAGAAACAGCCGCACGTTGACCGAAGCATTAAACCCACAGAACAAACACTGCACACCGAATGAAATTAACAAGGAATAAACTTCACAGCAACATGAAGAACAGCAGAGATGCAGGAATGGAAATGGCGTGAGCAAGAGCCTGGCGGCGCACAATCAGGAGAGAGAACCCAGGAAACAAAATGACCCAATAGAATAAAAAGTGATTTCAGCAAAAGGGTGGTCTAACCCTGGGGATTGGGGCCCTATTTATAGGCTGCCCAACACTCATAATATTCCACCAGCCCCTTAGGGTTTTTTCAGACGCTGAAATAAAGGAAAAGACTAGACCGCCCTTAGGATATTTTTACAGACTCGACTGACTGACTGTGGGCCTAGGAACAAAATAGTAAACTCCTATTTACAGATGACTTATCCGGAAGCTAAGGTTTCGTAGCGACTACGGCTTCTCTTTTGGATAGTCCGATACAAGATCAGCGGTCATCAGTTTTGCGCCGAAACTGACAAAGCCTCCACCGACTTTGCACCCTATACCCGGATTGGGCCGGCCCGATTCCGCAGCTCTCTCAGCCCGGCAATCACTCACCGCCCGTGTACCTGAGTCAATCCTGGTCAACAGCCTAGTGGGTCTTCTGCTGCTCCTAGCCCATGTACCCGGATTGGGCCAGCCCGACTTCGCAGCTCTCTCAGCCCGACAATCACTCGCTGCCCGTGTACCTGAGTCACACGAGGCCCATGACGCGGCAGATTTCCTCTCTTCTTCTATCCTCTTTGACTATCGTTGACAATGACTCATCACATCTTAGCCATGAGGCCCACGCTATTCAGCATGGCTCCTCAGGGTGCAAGTGGAGTGTAAAAAGCATGCTTCTCAGATATGATTAACTGCAATTTCAACACATCTAGCAAGTATAACACAAAATATTATCTAAGACACATGGCATGATCAGTGCAATAGATAATATCCAAAGAAAGTCATTAACATGCATTTTCAGATTTTTGCAAATAAAAGTATCACCAAATTTTCTAGTTAATAGGCATGGTAAAGCGTGAAGTGCAGAAGCTAGCTAATATCTGCAAAGATAATCATGATCCAAAAACTAAGAGCTTCAGCAAACTTGTTATCTTTTTAAATTTTAGGATTTTCTTTCTTTTTTCTTTTGTGACAAGGGTTATTTGCATGTCAACCTTATGCTAACCGGCCAAGTCAAGCCTAGGCCAGAACTAGACCATCAGAAGCTTAAGACATTGGTCTTGACATACATTACATGTCCTAGTTCTTACCAAAGTACTATGGTAAGCAGTCCAGAACAATACAATGTGACACAACAAACCCACATGTATCTTTTTCATTTAAGCATAAAAGGTATGGATTTTCCATTTTTATAATTTTTATCATTTTATAGCATATTTTCTATGTTAAAGCATATAGATGTCCAAGTTGCATATCTGCATCTAAGTAAGGAACTAGCTACCAGGCATGTAAAAGATAGAAAAAGCATTCAACCTACACATGCTAGTTACTAGGAGCAATGATGATCATTTTTTTAATTTTAAAGCATAAAATCCATGCATATGACATATATCAGATATATCATGTGAACTGAAGCAAAGCATGATCATCGACATGTATTCTAAGGCACATACTAGAAAGAATAAGTAAAGTAGTTCAATCATATAACAGAAGCAAGCTCAATGTGTGATATATGAATGTGAATGATATGAACTCACACAAAAAGACTCGAATAAAAGAGTAAAGATGAAAGAAAAGACTCAAAATATCCTAAAAAAGATACACAACTCCCAAATCCCCTCGCAAACGCTCAAACGTAGACTCATCTAGGGGTTTAGTCAGAATGTCAGCCAACTGATGATGGGTGTGAACATGAACAAGGTCAATGACACCTTTCTCAAATTGATCCCTCACGAAATGAAAGAGCACATCAATATGTTTGGTTTTTGAATGAAGACATGGGTTTTTCCCTACACTAATCGCGCTAGTGCTGTCACAAAACAAAGGAACTCTGGTAGGGAAAGACAACCCAAAATCTTTCAAAGTGGAAATCATCCAAACCAACTGTGAGCAGAAGCTTGCAACAACTATGTACTCAGCCTCTATGGCGGAAAGCGCAACTCTAGAATGTTTTAGAGAAGACCAAGAGACAAGCGAAGAACCAAGAAACTGGCAAGTACCGGAAGTCGACTTGCGATCCCGTCGGCACCCACCAAAATCAGTGTCGGAAAAGCCAGATAACTCAAGAGATGATGAGCAGAATAGTAAAGACCGAGATTAGGCACATAGGTAAGGTACCTGAAAATGCGCTTGACAACCTGCCGATGAGATGCGCATGGTGAAGACTAGAAGCGCGTGCACAATCCCACAGTGAACTAAATGTCTGGTCTCATCGCTGTCAGGTACAGAAGCAATTTGATCATCCCTCGATACTGTCTCTCGTAGACCTTGACGCCACTCTCGTCCTTGTCCAGGACCCCATATGTGTCTATGGGGGTCATCTGAGGCTTCATCTCTCCAACGACGTCGAACTTCTTCAGCATATCTCACATGTACTTGCTCTTGCGGATGAAGATGTCATCCTTGGTCTGCTTGATCTAGAGCCCAAGAAGTAGTTGAGCTCACCTAGGAGGCTCATCTCAAACTCGTTGTGCATCTTCTTAGAAAACTTGGACACAAGCTCATTAGTAGAACCACCAAAAATAATGTCATCCACGTAAATCTGAGCAATCAAGAAATTAGAGCCAACTCTGAGCAAGAAAAGAGTTTTGTCCACATAACCCATTACAAAGTTGTTTCCCAACAAAAACTTCTTTAAACGATCATACTAAGCCCTGGGGGCTTTCTTCAGACCATATAAAGCTTTCTACAACTTGAAAACATGTCGAGGAAACTTAGGGCTTTCAAACTGAGGGGCTCCCTAACATAGACCTCCTCCTCTATATACTTGTTCAGAAAAACACTCTTGATATCCATTTGAAAAAGTTTAAAACCTTTCGATGCAGCGAATGCCAAAAGTATGCGAATGGACTCAAGATGGGCAATAGGGGCGAAAGTCTCCTCAAAATCAATACCCTCCTCCAAGCAAAAATCCTAGACACAAATCGAGCTTTGTTGCGCACCACAACCCCATCTTCACCTTGCTTATTCTTAAACACCCACTTGGTGCCTATGGGGTTGCATCCAGGTGGCAGCTCAACTAGTGTCCAAACCCGATTGCGAACAAAATTTTTAAGCTCTTCTTGCATGGCATTTATCCAATTTTCATCAGATAAAGCATGAGCAACATCTCTTGGCTCAAAGGTGCCAATAAAAGCAGACTCAACAAAAACAACGAGTGAACCAGTCTGAGAACGCAAAGATCGGGTAGTGAGATCACCGATGATGAGCTCTGAGGGATGATCACGTTGAACTACTCGGGATCCTTGGTGATCAGAGGTCACCTCACTAGAGTCAACAACTTGCACATTTGTACTCGACTGAGGGGGCTCGATCGAAGTGGATGTAGTGATCAGAGGTCCGCCCTCATCCTTAGTCGAAGTCTCAAAAAGTGTGGGGTCTATAGGTTGTACAGAATGCCCATCCTCATCAACAGCGGGAGTCTCATCATCTTCCTCGAAGATGGACTCTCCAAGCTCATCATCACTAGAAAGCTCAAAAGAAGGAGTAAGCGAAGGCATGGACTCATCAAAAGAAACCTCACACATCTCGACAAGCTACTAGGAGTCGAGTTTCCAAACACGGAAGCCTCGAGAATGCAAAGCATAACCAAGGACTCCATCCCAACAATGAGACTCAGACTTGTCCAAATGCCCTCCCGTTGTAGCAATTGTGTTAGCTACAACAGGTTTTTATGTGGTATATGGTGTGTAGAATGAACCTCAAAGGGTTCTCACAGAGGAAGAGAGAGTTTATATAGGTTCGGGCTTCCCTAGAGGGATAATAGCCCTATGTTCAGTTTATAGTGGATTTGGCATAGTTTTGCCTCTACTGAACTTGACTATTACAAGGGCATGGCCCTACTTTTATAGGCACACAGCCAAAGGAAAAGAATCAATTGCCCTTTGCAAACCGTAGGCTTCATAGGGGCAAGAAGGGAAAAAGACTAGACTACTGTACACTTGAATTTACAGACTTGGTAGATAAACATCACTTCTAGAGTAGGTATACGGAGTACCAGGGGCGAGGGGCCCCGGTACAGCTTTACACTGTAGTGATGCTTGGATATTTCCTCTCGTCCAGAGCATATGCCGGAGGTCTTCAGTCAGAGGTAGCTGAGGGGGCTCCGAAGCGGATGCCGAGGAGGGTTCCGAGGAAGACCCCGAAGAGGGCTCCGAGGTGAACTCCGAAGAGGGCTCCGAGGCGGACCCCGAAGAGGGCTCCGAGGTGGGTTCCGAACCAGCTCCTGGAGGCGTGGCTTCGGAGGGGACCTGGAGGGGAAAGTCTTGTCTGCTCTTGGAGTTGACTTCGTCAAAGGAGGCTGGAGCTCACCTTTGGGCTCCACCAGCTGACAGGCTCCGGACCCGCGGCCTTCAGAGGCTGACGTCATTTGGCCCCTGTTCCAGGGAAAACCAATTCCCCCAACACCTCGCTTCTTGACCACAAAGCACTTGCAGTCAAATGCTCGCCAGTGGCTCACCTTGTGCTGTCAACAAAACCGCAACTCATATGATGTCTTACCTAGGTAAGCTCTAAGAAAAATGCGGTTGGCCAGATAGCAAGCTAGGTTCATAGCTTCAGCCCAAAAACACTTAGGAGTCCTATGCTCATCGAGCATCATCCTAGCAACCTCAACTTTTGTGCGGTTCTTTCGTTCCACAACATCGTTCATTGGGGGAGTGTAAGGGGCAGAAAACTAATGCTCAAGACCCTAATCATTACAAAAACTGACGAACTGAGAATTCTTGAACTCAGAACCATTGTTAGAACGAATTGCTCACATCAGACCATTGTTCTCATTCTTCAGCTTCAGGATCAGGATATGAACAAAATGAAAAGCCTCATCCTTAGACTCCAAAAAGAAAACTCACAAAAATCGAGAAAAATCGTCAACAACCACAAGCACGTACCACTTCCCACAGACTGAATGTACCCGAGCTGGACCAATAGTATCCATGTGTAACAACTCTCTCGGGTACGAAGTCATCACTTGAGTCACAGGTGCATGAGAAGCAGCCACCATCTTCCCTTGACGACAGGGATGGCATACTAGATCCTTCTCCATGTTAAGCTTGGGCAATCCTCGGATGAGGTCCATAGAACTCAATCTGAATAGCAGATCAAAGCTCCAATGACCTAACCTCCTATGCCACCTCTAGAGCTCAGAGGAGGATCCAACGATCAAACAGCGAGAAGGGCCAAAAGACCTAGAGAAATCAATCCGGAAAACCATACCAAATGGTAAGATCTGGCAAACCAAAGATACTCTAGAATCAATAACACAAGACACACCCTTCTTAAAACGAACCTCTAAGCCCTCCTCAAGAAGTTGCGAAACAAAATCCAAATTAAAGCCCAAATTTCCAAACAAAACAACATTCTTCAAGGAGAAATGCTCAGAAATCCGAATTGAGCCAAAATCGTGTACCTTCCCTCGACCATTGTTCCCGAAGGTGATGTATTCCTTGGAGCTCGGGGAAGTGAGGCTAGAGAACCGTCTGCGATGTCCCTTCATGTGGAAAGAGCATCTCAGATCCATGATCCATACGTCCTCCAAGCCTCCATCCTAGAAAATCAATGGTCATAAGGGAGATAAAACGGTCCGACACCAAGTTTAGCAAAAGAGCTAAACTAGTGTCGAGCCATCTTCTCAAAAGTAGGAAAGCAGAAAGAATCGTAAGAGTCTGGACCAAAGCGTGGTCCTCTGTTCTGCCTAAAGTCAGGGCGACGAGGTCCAAAGCTGTATCCAAAATGACCTAGAGCTCTGTTGGAGAGAAAACCAACCTTTTGAGCACGAGCACGAAAGCCGTCTCCTCTACCACCACCTACATTACACGCCCCGACCTCTAGCCTCTCTCCACATCGAGGGACTCTCTATCTACCACCCTGTTGGTAGAACTGCTCCTGCCCACCTAAAGCTCTCTCTACTCTCTCAACCCGCTTCCTCCTGAAGCAGAACTCCGCAAGATGACCATCTCTCTGATAGAACTCACAGTGATAGGTAGGCTCCTTGGTATGTGGTTGAGTCTTGGGTTTATTGGGCTTGGTGGTGTTGGGTGTTGGTTCTTTTGTATTAGAGGGTCTTGGTAGAGAGTCAAGAGAAGTGTGAAGGATCTTGGAGTTCGAGATCTAGATAGGCTTCTTGGGTGGAGCTTTAGGTTGTTCCTACAACACTCCATCCTTGGGCTGACTGGCCTGAAAAAGACTCAGTGGAGAGAGTCTTGGGATATCTCTGCTGTGGAGTCATCTTACTCCACTCCACTACATGGCTCAATGCACTCTCAAAGTCAGCCTTGGTGTAGGTGTAACCTACTCCAAACCCATCTTGCCTCTTGAACTGCTGGATCATCATGTCGAGCTGAAGCTCTCTGGCACTCACCCAACTTAGGATCTAATGGAGGTAAGAGTTCTTGTTTTGGGCATCAACTACGTCCTCTCTCAAGGAAGATAGCACCTCCACCTGAGATAAGCAGATCTCACAATCTCCATCAACTTGAACAGACTTTTTAGCTCTCATCTTGATGAGCTCCATCCTCAAAGACAAGAAGTTATCATAGACAGTGGGTGGAACTGACAATGTCTGTAGCTCAAGCTTAGTCTGCTCTAGCTCAGTTCTAACTCTCTCTAACTTGCCCGACTGCTCATCAGCCTTCGCTCTCAGATCAGCTAGATCAGATAAGTGGGATGGGCAGTCTCTACAGGACACGACGACTGAGGCATGAGCATTTTTATCTCTAGTTGAGTGCTTTCAAGCTCAATGGCCAAAGCATCTCTCTCATCAACCCTCTCAGTGTACCTAGACTTCAAAGTAGTCAGGTCACACAGCAACACCTCATAGTTGGTGCACTCACTGCTCTCACCCAAGCAAGGAAAAGAAGATAGACTCTTAATCTCGCTATTGGCCATAGCAAGCTCACTCTCAAGCTCATCTATCCTCTTCTTAGCCCCTCTAAGCAGTTTCTCCCGATATTTCAACTCCTGATGGTTCTCTTCAAGTAATTTGATGAATTCACATTTATAGGAAGATAACTTCTCATCGTCGTCGTTGTCAGAGTTGTCAGAGGAGTACTTGTCTTATTTATCCCCAAGAGCCATAGAACATAAGCTCTTGCGAGATCTTCGGCTGCGGTGAGAGAGAGTCTTCGACTTGTCCCTGAATGCTATGAAGCAGAGTCGCGCCGGATCATCCTTGTCCTTCTCCTTCTTCATCATGATCTCCTCATCGCTTGAGCTTGATGAAGAGGAAGAAGAGTATGATCGCTTGGAATAGCTTCTCTCAATCTCAACGAAGAAGGCCTTGTCTCGCTGCTTGTTCTCGCACTGGTAGTCCTTTAGGGCCTTTTGACAGAACTTCGTTTTGGGCTTGCCCTTGGTGAAGGAGGAGCTATTGTGCTTGTTCGAGTCGTAGGAGCCACCGCTGGTGCCCTTCTTGTGTGTGTTCTTCTTGGGGCAGTCGGCGATGAAATGACCTAGATCACCACAATCAAAGCAGCTAAGTTGAACATTCTCTTATTATAGACACGATGAACCCGGCTATTGAACAAACACAGGTCATCATCTCCTAGCAGATCCAAATAGTCCTTAGTGATAGACATCAAGGAGGACAAAGCACAACTCAGAGAAGCATGATAAATAGAAGGTGTCACAAGGGCCGAAGTTTTTGAGCCAGAACCAACGAGATTTGATCTCAACTAGATATCAACCTCTAAGGCCTTGATCTTACTAAAAAGCTCTGCAATTGTGAAGGTATCATAGGAAGCACTCTCAACAATAGAGGATACCTTGATCTTCTAGATCTTAGGGTCCAAGGTATGAAGAACCTTGAATGTCTATTCATGATCTGAGCCAGCTAATCTCGATCGGCCTTGTTGGCCCGAAGCTTGTTAATGATCGACTGAAAGCGACCAAACAAAGACTCAATAGTCTCACTTGTCTTCTTTGAGAAATTTTCATATTCTCGACAGTAGGTCTGATAGAGCCTATCCTTGACCTGAGCTGCCCCTCATGGTGTGCCTGGAGGGTAGCCCAGATCTCTTGAGAAGTGTCAAGATGGCTAACACGCTCAAACTTGTTGGGACCTAAACCATAAAACATAATGTTCACTGTTGTTGTAGCAATTGTGTTAGCTACAACACAGGTTTTGTATGTGTATATGGTGTGTAGAATGAACCTCGAAGGGTTCTCTCAGAAGGAGAAAAGATTTATACTGGTTCGGACCTCCCCAAAGGGATAATAGCCCTACTACTACAAGAAAACAGAACATTTTCGTCGGCTAAAATATCTTCCGTCGGTTTTTGCAAAAACCGACGAAAGTTAAATAACTTCCGTCGGCCTCAAGGAGCCGACGTAAGTTAACATAACTTCCGTCGGCTTTTCACAGTGGTCGACGGAAGTTAGCTGACATTTTTCTGCGGCCGATCAGATCCCCCTAACTTCCGTCGGCCAGCATTAAAGCCGACGGAAGTTAACTAACTTTAGTCGGCTTTAATACTGGCCGACGGAAGTTCAGGGGTTTTTCCCCAACCGCATGCACGTATAGGGAGACCTAACTCCCTGTACGCACCCACACCCGCCGCCTCAGCCCGCCCCGCCGCCTCCCGTGCCCAGCCCGCATCACCGCCTCCCGCACCTAGCCTACGACACCGCCTCCCGCACCGCCTACCGCCGCCTCCCGTTCGCGCCGCCGCCGCCCACCCTCGCCGCCTCCCGCCCATGCCACCGCCGCCCTCCCTCGCTGCCTCCCGCTCGCGCCACCGCCCGCATCCAGCCCGCGCTGCCCGGCTGCCCAACGCTCGCCTCCTGCCGGCACCACCAGCCGCCGCCCCGACCACCACCCGTGCCACCGCCGCCCGCCCTCGCTGCCTCCCGCCCATGCCGCCGCCCGCCTCCAGCCCGCGCCACTGCCTGACCGCCCGGCGCTCGCCTCCTGCTAGCACCGCTGGCCACCGCCCCAGCCACCGCCCCCTCCCGGCCGTCGCCGCCGTCCGCCCCACCGCTGCCCGGCCCACGCCACCCGTCCCGGTGAGCCTACTCTGTCCATCCTCTCCTTGTAAATTAAATTCCTTGTGGTGAATTTCTCGTGTATATTGGTTTGTTGCACCGATGTGACCAAGAAATAGTTGTAGAGATTGATTAATTTAAATTTAGGGAATGTAAATATAGAAAAATTGTTTTATATAAATTAATTTTTAAGGATCAATTCTATTTAAGATAGTTAGATTTAGAAAATACAAAAATAAGGATTCTCGATGCTCTTAGCAGTTTCAAGAGCTTATAGGAGCAACCAAAATGTATATGAACTAATTGGTCCATATGGATGAATTAAAATAACTAGTCTTGGTCTTTAGTTATTGAAATCTGCACAATGGTAATAGTTAGCCGAACCAAACATGTGAGACCCACAATCAAATAAAACAAGCAAGAGTATATGCATGTGAGAGAAGAGAGAAAAAAGAGAGCAAATACTTTTTAATTCCATATGAGTAGTCCAAGGGATGTCTTTGGATTGTGTATTAATATGTTTCATATGCGATGTGCAGCCGATCGCCGCCCGCCGACCTCCGATCCATCGCTGTCAAGTAATTTTTTCTTCTTTAAGAATTTTCTTCACTTTTGATTTGTGAATTTTGTCGTAGTGGATTGCAATGATTGCTCTAGGTTTGCAACAATAATTACCAAGAGTAAAGTAGCATTCACAAAGTAATTAATAAAAACAAAAGTCAATTAATTTTATGCTTTTACAAGTGTTTACTATGAGATGTGCTATTATATATGATCTTAAATATATTCTTGTGTTAATTTGTGGTTTGTTGATGAGTTCATTACGGTGATTAGTATATTATATATATATACTTTCTTATATATATTTATTTTCGTATGCAATTTTTTATTTGACAACAACGTAGATAGTGTAACGAAACCTATGCGTCACCCGTTTCGGACCAACATGTCTCAGACGTGTCATGCGTGTGAGATGTGTAGGTCCGGAATTGTCCCTTTTTGGACAGCCTCGGAGTGGGCGACAGAGTGTGGTCTTTATGATGAGTCATGAGTCCGAATGGGATTTCAGTAACATAACCTTGTTGTTCTCCATTGCACCACTATCAGGCGTGCAATTGGAGAACAGCGGGGTTATGCTGCTGAAATTTCGTTTGGACTCATGGCTCATCATAAATACCACGTTTTGTCGGTCGCTCTTGGGTGGGTTTAGGACCTATCTTTTTCTATAGACATAGGCTCGTGGTACTTATGATGCATTCTCGATTGAATGAATGTTTTTCCTATAGAATGGCTGAGGACGACCGACGGACAAATTGATCCTGATTTTGATGATAATTGACAAGTAATTTTTTTCATACATGCATATGCAATATACTTCATATTACATGTTTTTTCATATGTTCAAACCTTCTTTACTAATAAATGCTCGTTTGTGCTTGTTTTGAACAGGATGTCAAAAAAGGTGAAGAGTGTCACGAGGAAGCTCTTCCGCTTGGGGAGTACATCGGCGAGTACTCCGGTGAGTACACCGATGAGTCAGGAGGACACCATATTCCAGGGTAGTTCCTCTTCTCCAAACAGACGTCGTCAAGAGAAGCTCCTAAGATGGATAGATCCGACATTAATTAGTCGGCCTATTGCATTTCAACTGGAAGATGAGGTAACTTTCAGATTGATTTTTATGCCAGTTATAAACTATTACTAATTGTTTCAATACTATTTTGTATGAGGAAGAACACTTGGAGAGTGCGGGTCACGAGGATGATCCGGTGGGTGGGGGGCTTGAGGGGGATGACCCGGAGGGTGCGGCGCAAGGGGATGTCCCGGAGGGTGCGGGGCAGGGGGATGACCCGGAGGGTGCGGGGCACGGGGATGACCCGGAGGATGCGGGTCAGGAGGAGGGGGCTGAGGCTTCCGGGTCCTCAGTATCTTTCAGGACGAGCCACCTGGTCGCCCCACCAGTAGTCTCTTCTGGTGGAGCCAAGATCGAGATTATGCCTGTAGGTGACGGGTAAGTCTAATACTCTTTTGTTGTTTTGCTTTTTTTTCAAAAAATTTCTTTTAGTAAACTGACTTTAATTATGTATTTCTAGATCTTGGATTGACTCTCGGTTTGACGGCACTTCGAGGGTCAGGCAGGTTAACCAAATATTGGGTAACATGTGTCGTCTGCACTACCAAGGGGTGCTGACAATGCCGACCGGTGAGCGGGTTCTATGCCAGACATGGGACCAATACCGTTTTGCTCCTGACGGGCGCCACAGAACTTCTCAGGGGGCAGTGTCTCATGACTTCTGGGTATGTGTTTTTTCAATCTTCTTTTAGTTTTAACACAAAGTTTTTCGAGTTACAACACTTTACTAATCATGACTTTTGTAGTTACGCTTTTGCTTGCCAGAAGTCGGCAATCACCATAATCATGCCCTTCAAGTCTTCAACAACAATGCACACAAGGTGGTGAAGGACGCTATTTCGTATGCCCGCATTCAAGCAAACAATGCTTACTACAAGGAGAAGCTAGGGCAACGAATGAGCAAGGCGACAGGTGCATCCACAATATATTTGACTAAAGAACAATACCGTTCGGTAAACAATTCTAACTTTTTAAATCTTCGATTGTTGAGATTTGCTGTCATATAATACAAATAGCATTTCTGTTCAGGTGAGGATTCCGTGGTTTGCAAACCGTGAGGATGCATATTTTGAATTCTGCAAGATTTGGTCTTCAGCTGCATTCAAGAAGACTTCCGAGCAGAAAAGACAATGCCGTTGGATGGATCCAAAGCACAGATATGGTGCCGATGGACATATTCGCCATTCTAAACGCATGGTAAGACCTCCTTCTGTCACTCTCTATCTATAGATACATTGTAATGCGACTAACTCATTTCTATTGTACAGGAAGCTAAATCTGGCAATGTGCCAAGTGACATAGAGGTGTATACCTCTGGTCACAAAGGAAGCGATCCTACACAGCCAGATGTCTTGTGTAGCCAGACAGCCATGGACCATTTGGTGAGATGTTAGCAATGTTAAGAGTTTGCGTAATTTCATTTTTCTCCGTCTAATTGGACATGTTGTTTTTTGTAGGCGCAGTATGGTGAACACATGGTTCAACTCCATGGAGAAAACTATGATTGGCGGAGAGAACATGTCGACCAAATGGCCGTGTACTCTAGCGGAGGTGGAAAAAGCCATGGACGGTGAGACAATGTTTTTATCAATGTTTTGTGTATGGTATTGTGATGGTAACTAACTCATTCAATGTTGCAAGTACTCCATGTTCAATAGAGTTATTGAATCGAGAGCGGTGAGAGATCAGAAGTCAGCTCAGTCATCGCAGAGCTCCGTCGGAGTTGGCTCCAGTCGTCGTCGCTCAGAAGCAAACCCGGAGGTGGTTCGGCTAAGGGAGGAAATGAGGCGGCGTGACGAGCACAGTAGGCAACAACAAGAGTACTATACTGCCTGCTTAGCACAACAACAGGCGATGATCCAAGTAAGTTTAGTTTACAGTGTTGCAGTTAAAAAGTATTCAGAAATAGGTTTAGAACTAACTGATTACATTACAACATGTGTAGCAACTAGCCTAGCAACATGGTGGATATGACATGTCCTTGTTCCAACCACTACCTCCCCCGCCACCACCACTACCTCCTACATCACCTGAGGTACCTCCTGACATATCGTTACTTTAGATACTTAAGTTAGCGTTTAGAAGGGTAGTTGAGTTTGTTCTCTAATTTTGTCTATTTCTTCAGAGTTTCCGTACGGCTGGTCAGGATGGAGCCTCCGGGTCAAATGTGGATGAAGCGGGAGGTAGCGGCGGCGCCCACGACCCAAATGTGGGCGATCAGTGAGTATATGCACAAATGTGACTTTGTATGTGGCTCTCACTGTATTATGTGACTTTGTATGTGAATTTGGATGTTATATGTGAATTCAGATGTGTACTGTGACTTTGGATGTGAATTCAGTTATATTATGTGATTTTGGATGTGATGTGTGAAGTTTGGATGTGAATTTGGATGTGAGATTGATTTTGGATGTTATATGTGAAGTTTGAATGTGATTTTGGATGTTATATGTGAATGTGATTAAAATTGTGGTTGGATGTGAGTGTGAGTAGGGGAACTAGGAAAAAACAAAAAAAATACCAGCTAACTTCCGTCGGCTTTGACCATAGCAGACGGAAGTTAGCTGCTTTCGGCCACGTGGGGAGAAAGGCTAACTTCCGTCGGCTAGGGCCAAACCTAACGGAAGTTAGGTGGCCCTAACTTCCATCGGCTAGCCTGGATGACAGCAGTTAGCAGCCCTGTGCTGACGTGGTAGAGTTCGGCGCTAACTTCTGTCGGTCACGTGAAGCCGACGGAAGTTAGCTAACTTTCGTTGGCCAAATGCCGACGAAAGTTAGCTTCTTCCGTCAGGAAAGGGCTAACTTCCGTCGGCAAAGCCGACGGAAGTTCCCTGTTTTGTTGTAGTGTACGTCCAGTTTGTGGTGGATTCGACATAGTATGCCTCAGTTGAATCTAATGGATCTGAAGGATCTCATAGCCCTCTAGGAGCTGAACTATTACAAGGGCTTGGCCCTGCTTTGATAGGCACGCAGGCCAAAGGAAAAAAACCTAAATGCCCTCTATAAGCCATAGTCTTATAGGGGCAAAAAGGGAAAAAGGCTAGTCTACTATACAAAGTGCTTTACAGCTTTACAGACGTGTCAGATAAACGTCACTTCTTGACCAGCTAAACGACATACTAGGGGCAGAAGGGCCCCCGGTATGGCTTCTACACTGTAGAAAAGTACCGATATTCTTCTAGTTTCGAAGTAGTGGCTGGAGCTCTTCGGGCGGAGGGTGCGAAGAAGGCTTCGAAGGACACTCCGAAGTGGGCTTCGAAGTATACTCTGAACTGAACTCTGAACTGAGCTCTCGAAGACTTAGCTTCGAATTGGCTAACTCCGAAAATAGCCCGGGGGATAACTCCAAATATAGCCCAAAGGCTAACTCCGAAGAGAACTTGAAGACTTGGCTTCTGGCAGACTACAAAGGGGGCCTGGGGGCTTCGATCTGGAAGGCTCCAGAAGGAGTCCGAAAGTCTTGATCCGGGGGCTCCAAAAGGCAATCCGAAGGCTTGGAAGTAACTTCGGCAAGAAGGAACATGCTTCAACAGTGTCAGGCTCCGAGCCGAAGACCAACAGAGGCTGACATCATTTGGCCCCTGTTTAAGGGAAAACTTATTCCCCCACCAGTAGCCCCTTTCCCACAGCCCTTCGGAATGAAGGGGTGCGGGCGCCTCTAGACAAATGACAGTAAAAATGGTAACTTCAGAGAAGACAGGCCTTCAGAGCTTGGACTGAAGGGGGCTTCGACTTGCGCAGGTAATAATTACCTGCCTCGACTGTCAGGACGACCTCGGGGAGATCAACTGACTCCGCAACGGCTATAAAACTGACTGTTATAGTGCGCCAGTTCGCTTCAACTTTGCTTGAGGCCCACCAGTCAGTGGCTTCGGCATGGGAACCGTCGGGATTTTTACCGCCTATAAAAAGGGGTTTACCGCACATGGCTTCGACACACCTCTCATTTTCTTTCTTCTCAATGCCTTGCATCCTTCGCTCTATTCTCTCCATCTTTAGCTTCGCGCGGAGCCAGCTTTGGAGGCTTTAGCGCCCTTCGCGCCGAAGCTCCACAAAATGCTGAAGAAAGTTGCTTCAAAGAAGGCTTTGGCCCTGCGCTCGAGTTCGAGCTCTGCCCAGGCGCAGGCAGCGACTGCAGTGGCGGCGAAGCCTGCAGCGAGGCGGTTGGGGCCAGGGGATCTTTGGTCGCCATCAGACAAATTCGAGCAAATCTTAGAGATGAGGGCTATGATTTCGACGGAGGAGTCTGTCCGAAGGGCCTGTGGGGGGAAGATATCGCCAAAGATCTAGCTTTGGTGCCAGAGAAGTCGGAGGCCATACCGAGGCCTCGGGCTAACGAAGTAGTACTCTTCGAGGCTTTCTTCGAAGCCGGCCTCGGATTACCAGCTGTAGGAATGCTGAGAGAAGTCTTGAAGGCCTACAACCTCGAGCTTCCTCAATTGTCGCCAAACACCATGGCGAGGCTAGCGGTCTTTGAATGGGCTATGAGGGCCGAAGGCTGCGAGGGGCACGCCGATGTCTTCGTAGCTCTTCATGACGCCAACTTCCAACCGAAGCCAAGGGAGGGATCAGACCGCATCAAGAGGGCCTTGGCCTTTGGAAGCGCCAATTTTCAGCTTCGGAGGGAGTACTAGGACGCCTTCCCAGCGAGGGCCGCCAATAGCAAGTGGTACTCGAGGTGGGACCAAGAGTGGTTCTATGCCTCAGTTGGCGCGAACTCTCCCCTTCGGAGTACCAATGCACTCATCTCCTACCGACACGAAGGCATGGTGAAGATGAGCCCCGACACCCTTCGCTCGAGGATCCTACTCCTGCAGAGGGTGGCTTCGAAGATGAGCATGAGGGACCTCGCGGAGGAGTTCATCACTCTTCGGCTCAGCCCCCTCACGCGCTCTTGGCCGGAGGGCCTCTTTCAACCTTCGGGCTCGGAGGGCCTAAGCGAGGTGTCGACAGAACGCCTTGGTAAGACTTCGAAGTCTTTTCACTTTCATACTTTGCAAAATAACTTTGCTCTAACTTAGAATCTTGATGAAGCCACTCTTGAAGTAAGGACTCCGGAGGAGGCCATCATGGCGGCGGAGCGCGTTGTCGGAGCCCCGGCACCTAAGGAGCAGGCTCGGTGGCTCTCTCTGGTGGGGACTTGGGAGCACTGGAACAGAGTGTGGACTTGGCTCGGCGTCGAGGGGGTCCAAGCTCTGCCAGACTTCTCCAACCCTGCACTCTCGGCGAGCGGCTCCAAGAGGAAGAGAGTGGACGACGATGAAATCGAAGACTCGAGGGCTCGTTTGTAGCTCCCAATGACCGAAGCCCCTACTACGGAGGAGGCAACGATCGCGAACCCTGGGACCGAAGCAGAGCCAGCAGGGGCTCTGATGGCAGCTACCGAGGTGGTGGCGAGGGCCGTGATGGTGATGACTTTGGTCGCGGGGGTTGAGGCTCCAACTTCGCAGCAAAGGGATTAGGGAGCACACATCGACCCCTTCGTCTTTGAAGAAATCTCTGATGAAGGTATACACTTTAAACATACTTCTCTTTTCATACATGGATATTGACTTGGACTTTTTTGCAGAAGTCGATGCCGGTGCGAGGTCCACCACACCGAAGCCGGCGGAGGCCTCCGGCAGCAGCAGCAGTAGCAGTTCGAAGTCTGACAGCACTTCGTCCGAGGAGGAAGGAGGTGATGACCATGGCGAAGGGAACCCTCAGGACGGAGCTGACAAGCACGTCGAAGTGGTGGACCGGAGCCCGGCTCCACTGGACCCTGCACCGGAGGTTGAGGTGGAGGAGATAGTCCGGCCTCTGAAGCTGAAGGGGGTCGTGATGGAGGCGACCATCCATGATTTTCATGAAGGCTTTTCGCTGCAGGGTCAGGGGCTTGGTGGCTCAACTCAGCCGCTCGAGCCCCTTCGACCTCTTCACAAATGCGAACGAAGCCCTCATCCAGGTGAGCGAAGTCCCATACAACCTTCGAATCAATACTTGTTTTTCAATCAACACTTATGATTTTCTTGAACCTTTTCAGGCCTTCGCGCTGAATACCGCAGCAGGAATCTCTGTGGATGGGCGGATGGCTCGCTTGGCGGAGGAGAGGGATGCCCTCTGACATGAAATCTCGGTGTAAGCCGAGAAGCGAAGGCGGGCCGAAGCCTCAGCAGAGACGGTGAGGGCCAAGGCCGACAAGGCGAGGGTGAGGAGCCATGCTGAATAGCGTGGGCCTCATGGCTCCAGATGTGATGAGTCATTGTCAATGATAGTCAAAGAGGACAGATGAAGAGAAGAGATCTGCTGTTTCATGGGCCGCGTGTGACTCAGGTACACGGGCAGTGAGCGACTGTCGGGCAGAGGAGGCTGCGAAGTCGGGCTGGCCCAATCCGGGTACATGGGTCAGGAGCAGTAGAAGACCCACTAGGCTGTTGACAAGGATTGACTCAGGTACACGGGCGGTGAGTGATTGCTAGGCTGAGAGAGCTGCGGAATCGGGCCGGTCCAATCCGGGTACCTGGTGCAAAGCCGGTGGAGGCTTTGTCAGTTTCGGCGCAAAACTGACAATCGTCGATCTTGTATCCAACTGTCCAGAAGAGAAGCCATAGTCGCTACAAAAGCTTAGCTTCCGGATAAGTCATCTGTATCTCTAGGCCCACAGTCAGTCAGTCGTGTCTGTAAAAATTCCTAAGGGCAGTAGAGTCTTTTCCTTTATTTTAGCGTCTGTAAAAACCCTAAGGGGCTGGTGGAATATTCTAGGCCATTGGGCAGCCTATAAATAGGGCCCCAATCCCTAGGGTTGGACTACCCTTCTAGAAATCACTTTTCAATTATTCCTTGGGTCATCTTTGTTTCCTGCGCATTCTCTTTCTTGCTCCTGTTTCTGTGCGCCGCCAGAGGCTTCTATCCTGCATGCATTCATTTTGTTCTTCATTTAATGCAGTGAGATTTTGTTCTCTGTTGAGTGCGAGGCGTGCATTTAGTTATTGTGAATCTGAATCCTTGTGTACTGTGTGTTGTTGATTTTATTCCTGAGAAGGTGCTTCTGTTGTGTGTGTTCTTCACGAACGTAGTACTAGTTCTTGCTGTTGCAAGTAGTACTACTACACTGTAGCAACAGTACAATAGTACTCAGGCTTTGCTTTTTCTGCGTAGCTTTTTGATTGAAGCAGACAAGACTGAATACCTTTTCTGGCTGTTTTTCTACCGAAGCCCCTTCGCTGTTCGAAGCCCCTCAGCTCCGTGAGGCAGGCTTCGATCTAACATCTTCGAAGGCTTCGCTTGAACTTCGGCTTCATTTTTGTGCTGTCTCTTGCTTCGTAGTACACGTTGCACTTTGTTAGCTTTACATACTTCGATAGTCTTTGCGAAGATGTTCTCAGTCTCGAGCTGTTCGAAGTCACTACCTTCAAAACTTCATTGTTCACAACATTGACGAAGCCACTTCGAGCTTGACTGAGGTCCTTGAGCAAATAGGGACTGAGTGCCGGGTTCCAGAATTCGGCCTTCGGGACCCAATTGGAGACCATGTTGAGTTCATGAAGACGGTAGCTACGACGGTGGATGTGTTCCTGAAGGGCTTCGCCTTGATGGGCGGCCAAGTGGCGGGTCAAGGAGTGCTGCAAATGCTTCATGACTCGGGGTGCAACCACCTCGAAGCAGCGACCTCGGCGACTCCGGTGGCCTTCGGAGGCCAACACTTGGTGACGCCTCCGCCAGACGTCCGCGGAGCCTGGCACCGCCTTCAAGAGCCTTGTAAGGCCCAAGGCTGCGAAGCAGTCCTTGAACTCCAAAAGGCCATCCGCCTTCGCCGAGCCAGGGCATTGGCCTCGCCAGCTCAGCCTTCGACGTCGGCGCCTCCACCTCTGAAGGTGTAGATCACCTTAGGCTCCTTGTAATTCTTAGTTGTAGGCTTGTAAAAACTTATTAGTTTATTAATATAAATGTGGGGGTACTTTATACCTGCCCAGGCTCAGCCTTCGAATGTTGAACTCGAAGTACTTGAGGATTCTGAGGAGCTTCGCCAGTTATGGGTAGTGCTCGAGGTAGCTAGGTCTGAAGGCCCCCTCGATTCAAACTTCCGAGGGGTCCTAACGACGAAGCCATTTCCGAAGTAGCCCAAGAGCTGCTGGCTACCGTGAAGACAGAGCCCCTTCGGAGTTCTTTCTCCTCGTCAGACTTAAGCTGTTTCGAAGTAGACTTAAGTGGCAAGGGGGTACAGCCTTCGGGTACGACCTTAACAAGCGGCGAAGCTTTAGACTTCTCTGCCTTCAAGACGGCACCACCTACCTCGCAAACTTGGACAAACCTGCAAGGTGAAAGATGAGGTCTGTGTGCTTCAGGGCGAGGATGAATCAGACATGGGAGAGCAGGCTCCAACGAGGCTTCGTCCAGCCGAGGGGGTGTTGGGGGAAAATACTTCATCCTCGGTGTCACTACAGTAACAAGACGAAGGTAGTCTATTCAACCAAAGTTCTCCAATATCTAACTCTGGTTTAGTACTGGGTCAAGTTCGAAGAATCGAAGCGGACTCTTGTTCGGAGTATATCTTCGAATGCAGACTCTTCAGAGACCCTCCTTCCCAGCTAAGATGGAAGACTTATCTTCTTTCTCATTAGATTAGTCTTTTACCATTTTAGCCCTATTAAGGGTACCAAATAGTTTCCACTATGTCGGTTGTAATAGAGGGGTAAAAAGGTCTTTTCCTTAAGGTTTTGGCCTATAAATACCCCCCGTTTTACCCTGTAATGAGGATCGAATACTGAGTTATTCAATACACATCTTCGAACTGCTTTGAGCTATTATCCAATTCGGAGGCTTGAAACATTTCATTTCGCAAACACTTCGTTGTTAGTTTCTAACCTCTGAAAACCTGTTAGCATAATTTTTTACGCCAACAGGGGGCCCTGGCCGAAAAAAGGGCAAGTGAGGGTTGGGGCCTCGAGCTTTCTTTTCTTAGGCTTAGATACAGACTACTCATAATTTTGTTTTCGAAGTGTATTTGTAACATAATTCTCAATTATCATTCAATGATTGAGATTATTGTATTTGCATACTTCGTCTGCACGCTTCGCACAATTTGATTGTTTCGAACGTTTTAGCTTGTCACGCTCGTACTGCGCATTACATTCGCACACTTCGCATACATACTTCCCCCCTTGCGTGTGGCAGCCAGGGACTTAGCCGTTGCTGGTGCGGGCAATTAAAAATGCGAAGGGGTGCACCTTTTTGGCGGCTTCGGACGCTTATATCGCGTCGAGCGAAGGCCTCTTTTGGGCTTCGAATGCATTAATTTGGAGTGAAGCAAGGCTTCAGCGTAGCCAAATTAAGCAAAGCATGCTTCGACATGCTTAGATTTGGATATTGTGCGTGAGCAAGGCTCCAAAACATACTTAGATTTTAAGCGAAGCATGACTTCGAGATGCTTAATTTTTAGATTAGATCACGTCACGCGAAGCGAGGCCTCGGTGCGTGTTCAGATAGTGAAGCAAGGCTTCTTGAGCTTGATCCTGTAGTGAATGAAAAGGATATTTGGTGTGGATTCACCGAACCTGTGATGGGTTGAGCCACCTTTGACTCTGGGTCACCTACGACCCTGGGCCACCTTCGACCCAGGGATGCATCAGGCCGGAGGCTGGAATCTCGGGCTTGCAAAGCCGTCGCTCGGAAGTCTCAAAGCCCACTGCTACGGGCTCAGAGGCGCTGTGTAGCTGTTGGGGGAAAATACTTCATCCTCAGGGTCACCGCTGCAACAAGACAAAGGCAGGCTATTTAGCCGAAGGTTTCCAGCATCTAACTCTGACTTAGTACTGGGATAAGTTTGAAGAATAGAGGCGAACTCTAGTTCAGAGTATATCTTCAAATGTAGACTCTTCAGAGAACCTCCTTGCCAGCTAGTTGGAAGGCTTATCTTCTTTCTCATTATATTAGTCTTTTACCGTTTTAGCCCTATTAAGGGTACCGAATAGTTTCCACTATGTCGGTTGTAATAGAGGGGTAAAAAGGTCTTTTCCTTAAGGTTTTGGCCTATAAATACCCCCCCCCCGTTTTACCCTGTAATGAGGATCGAATACTAAGTTATTCAATACACATCTTCGAACTGTTTTGAGCTATTATCCATTTTGAAGGTTTGAAATAGTTTACTTCACAAACATTTCGTTTGTTAGTTTCTAATCTTTAGAAACCTGTTAGCGTAATCTTTTACGCCAACAGTTGGCGCCGTCCGTGGGGAACTTAGTCCAAAAAACTTCGTTCTCTACCAAGTTCTCAAACCATGCCTCCCAAGCGGAGTTGAGGTGGTAGTCCTACTTGGAGGTCCCCTCGGACCTCCGGAGTAAGATCTTCGAACATAGTCGAGGTCGGAGGATCTTCAGTAATTCCTCCACCTCAGACCCCCGAAGGGATTCCCCTGCCTCAAGCATACGGAGTTCCTCCTCCAACTCCATCTATACTTCGACCAGCTAGAGTCCCTCTTCCATCTCAGATTCCCCTTCGAACTGGTACGTACAGTTCTCAAGAACCGGAAGGTCCTTCCGGAGGAGATGAAGATGGTCTTGGTGACATGGCAGCCCAAATGGCCAGTCTCCAAGCTGAAGTGGCGAGGTGGAGGCAAGAAGCCGCAGATAGGCTTCGTTCTCAGGCCACCCCGGTCATCCCCGAAGTGCCCCAAGATGACGAACTTCCTTATCCCGAAGCCCCAGAGAACGCTTCCTTCGATAGCGAGTATCCGCTGCATCCCGAGCTACAGAAAGTGCGCTTCGATCCTAAGTTTAAAACTTCGAAGCTCTACAAATATTCTGGAGACGAGGACCTCTACAAATATTCTGGAGACGAGGACCCCGGAGAGTTCTCCCGTTCTTATGCATTGGCAATTGAGGCCAGTGGAGGAGTGCGAGGCACCATGGCCAAATGTTTCCCTCTAGCTCTTGAAGGGGTGGCTCTGCGGTGGTTTTGGTCCATGAAGCCAGGGTCAATTAGAACCTGGGAGCAATTAAGGAAGAAGTTCATAAGTAACTTTTAGGGTACCTTCGTACCCCCAATGTCTACAGGAAGTCTTTTCCAGGTGAAGCAGCTGCCCGGAGAGACTTTAAGACAATTTTTCAAGCGCTTCACCCATACGAAGTCACAAATTCGAGGGCTGACTACATCCTTCGTAGTTGATGTAGCTCGAGAGGGAGTTACCCATGCGGGCCTCCTTGATAAACTCCATCGGAAATAGATATCTTCTGTTGCTCAGTTGATGCCTTATTTCGAAGAGTATGCAAGGTCAGAAGAATGGTGGCTTCGAAGAAATTCTTCAACTCCGTCAATCCTGCAAGAAGTCAAGTTGGAAGTGAAGACTTCAACACCTTCGCAGGGGCCTAACTTCAAAGTTCAGCATGACAGGCGTCGGGGGCAAAAGCATTCTCGTTCAGAAGTCTTGAATATTGCACCTCCACAGAAATTTTCCCCTAAGACTTCGCAAGCTTCGGGAAGCAAGACCAGCGGTTGGAGGCCGCAAGGGAAGCCGGCTGGCAAAGCCCAGGCCTTCTTCTGCTACGTCAAAGGTGAGAATCAAAGTCACGCAACTAATGCATGCAAGTCTATACTCGCTTTGAGAGGCGAGTACCTTGAAAGAACCTCGGGTCGAGGCACTACTGATCGAGTTCCTTCCGAGGTGTGTCCGGAGCCTGTCCAGGCTGTGGCACATATAGACAACTTCGACCCTGCAAAGCAACCTCTGGTGGTCAATATTATGCCACCTCTGAAGCAGGAAGATGGACAAGATAGAGGGAAAAGAGTAGTCCTCCCCATTTCCGGAGGAGAAACTCTTGGTAGTATGTCGAAGAGGCAGAGAAGAGAATATGTCCGAGAAGTGGGCCATATATGAACTTCTTCGTCCGCAGCTGCCATGCCTGAATGGTCCCATGTGCCGATATCTTTTTCTGCAGATGATGCAGTTGGCATAAAGTTTCCACATGCAGATCCACTTGTCATCACTACCGACATAGCAGGGACTGAAGTCCGGAGAGTACTGATTGACGAAGGGAGTTCAGCAGATATTATCTTCGTCCAAGCCTTCGATTAGCTCTGTATCTCCAGGAATCATCTTCTCCCAGCAGCTCGTCCTTTGCAAGGCTTTGCAGGACTCCCTCTCGATGCCCTCGACAAAATAGGTCTGGAGGTCACTTTCGGAGAGGGCTACTGGCCAGGATGGAGGAGGTGATTTTTGATGTTGTGGATGCCCCGTATGCATATAATGTTATCTTCGGGAGGGGCATGTTGAATCAGTTAGGAGATGTGGCGCATCATAATTATTTGTGTATGAAAATGCCCACACAAGCGGGAGTGCTCACTGTTTTTGGAGATTAGGCCACTACGCGAAGAGTGGAATATGGTCATGGCCCCCCTCTTGACCCGAAACAAGTGAACAACGTGCAAGGCAACCCGGAGGATATCTCTACTTCAGGTGAACCTTCGAAGAAGTTCTTCCCAAGGACAAGCCCCGACGGAGAGATTGTAACGAAGGTTATTGTCAAAGACGACAAAGACTATTCATTTCAGTTCGGCAAGGATTTGCCCCCAGAAGTCGCTACTTCGTTAGAAAAAGTAGTTGAAGAAAATTTAGATGACTTTGCATGGTCTGATGAGGACATTACCGGAGTCAGTCGGGATATTATTGAGCATAGTTTACTTGTGAACCCGAGGGTTCGGCCTGTCTGACAAGGACTCCAGAAGTTATCTGCGGAGAGGGCCATCCTTGCTAAAGCTGAAGTGGAAAAGTTGTTGAAGGCTGGGATTATCAGAGAAGTAGCTCATATGGAGTGGCTAGCCAACCCAGTCTTCGTCAGGAAGAAATCTTCCAGGGAATGGCGCATGTGTATCGACTTTACATCTTTGAATAAAGCATGCCCCTGTGACCACTGTCCCATGCCCCGAATTGAAAGGGTCTGAAGATTTTGCATGGACACCGAAGTGTCAAAAGAGCTTTGATGATATTAAAAATTATCTCAGTAACCTCGCTACACTCACGGTGCCTGTGGCGGATGAATCCCTACTCCTCTACCTTGCAGCTACTGGCTCTGCTGTTAGTGCAGTCCTTGTCAGAGAATTTGATTTTCAACGGGAAGTTGGTACATAATCCAGTCTATTTTGTATCCAAAGCATTGTCTGGAGCAAAAACAAGATATTCTGAGCTTGAGAAGTTCACCTATGCTCTGATAATGGCTTCGAGGAAGTTAAGGCATTATTTCCTAGCACATAATGTGATAGTACCAACTTCGTATCCCTTAGGAGATATGCTCCGAAGTAAGGATTCCACAGGAAGAATTGGGAAATGGGCCATTGAATTAGAACCCTTCGGCATCTCCTTCGTGGCAAGGACAACAATCAAGTCACAGGTGTTGGCAGACTTTGTGGCAGAATGGACTCCCCCTGCAGTATGGGCTCTAGAGAAACCAAGTGAAGGAATTTGGACCATATACTCCGATGGAGCTTTCCAAGCATCTGGAGCAGATTTCGGAGCGGTAATAATTTCGCCTTTAGGGCAACGAGCAATGTACTCCGCTAGGCTCAACTTTAAGTCCACTAATAATACAGCGGAGTATGAAGGAATTTTGTTAGGACTTCGAAAGGCACGTGCTTTGGGGGCTACAAGAGTTGTTATTAAAACAGATTCTCAAATTGTAGGAGGGCACGCGGATAAGAGTTTTCAAGTTCATGATCCACAGCTTGCAAAATATTTAGAAGAGATCTGTAGGATTGAAGTAGCGTTTAAAGGGATTTCCATTCGAAGTATACCAAGAGCTGAAAATATGCAAACTGATACCTTGGCAAAAGCTGCAGCCAGAGCTATGGACATTCCAGAAGAAGCTTTTTACGAAGAGCTCAATTCACCTTCGGTTACACAGATCCCTTCTGCGGAAGTTCTTTGCATTCCAAGTACAGATTGGCGGAGTTCAATTATGGAATTGCTGCAAGAAGAAGCAAACTTGCATGAAGGGCCACAACTTTCGAGGTTAAAGCTCAGAATTCGAAATTATCATATAATCAACGATATTCTGTACAAGGCCGGAGTATGCTCCCCTCTGCTCCGATGTATATCTCAAGCCGAAGGTTAGGAGATTCTCCGAGAAATTCATGAAGGACTTTGTGGTAGCCATCTGGCCCCTCGATCTTTGGTAGGAAAAACACTTCGCTAGGGGCTTTATTGGCCTACAATAGTAGCTGATGCGGAGAACCTAGTCCGCATGTGCCAAGGTTGTCAATGGATGGGAAGAAGAAGTCATCATCCACCAACAACTCTTCAAGTAATTGCCCAGTGTGGCCCATGGCCAGATGGGGCATGGACCTTATTGGCCCCTTCCCAGTAGCAAAAGGAAATTTAAAATTCGCAGTGGTAGCAATTGAGTATTTTTCCAAGTGGGTCGAAGCAGAGCCCCTCACAGCTATGACTTTGAATAATGTACAAAAATTTTTCTGGAAAAGTATTATATGCCGGTTCGGAGTGCCTCGGTAGCTCACAGTTGACAATGGAACACAGTTTGATGCAGAGCCCTTCAGGAAGTTTTGTGAAGATCTTGGCATACAAATATGCTTCGTTACAGTGCACCATCCTCAGTCTAACGGAGCTGTAGAAAGAGCCAATGGTAATATCTTGTCAGGATTGAATCGAAGAATAGTAGGGTTGGCAAAAGGGTTGTGGGTCGAAGAGCTTCCAAAGATTTTATGGTCCATTCGGACCACTCAAACAAGGTCAACAGGTTTCACTCCTTTCAGACTATTATTCGGAGATGATGCTATGATGCCAACGGAGCTTAAAGGAGGATCCCTTCGTAGCACCAAACCGGAAATAGAAGCAGAAAGGCAAACTTCGCTTGATTTAACAGAAGAAACAAGACTTCGAGCTGTCGCCAATTTGTCAAAGTATCAACAGCAGACGAAGACTTGGTTTGACCTGAAGGTTAAGCTTAATGAACTTAACCTAGGTCATCTGGTTTTGCGAAGAATTATAGCACCAGGGAAATTAGGGAATAAGTGGGAAGGTCCATACATTATTCTTTGATAAGGTGCCCTGGTTCTTTTAAGTTAGCTAATTTAGAAGGCGAAGAATTAAATCATGCCTGGCATGCGGAGCACTTAAAGCGATATTTCGCATAGGGGCTCCTTGTAATCATATGTAAACACCTTCTGAATTAACAAAGCTCATGGTTCAGATAATGCCTACCTTTCAAACACTTCCTACTTCTAGTGGACGCACTGGAAGAACAAAGTTGGTTGTGAGGAAAGTGTCATTCATTTGAACCAATTTTTCGGACTTCGAACCACTGGTTCGAAGCTTCCGACGAGGTGGGAAAGTCACTGAAAAACGGATTCCAAGCCACTGGCTTGAAAGCATCCGTAAAAAGAGTCAGAGACCAAATAATGTGAATTCCAAGCTCCAGCTTGAAAGCATCCGTAAAAAGAGTCCAAGGAGACCACTCCGAATTCCAAACCACCGGTTTGATAGCATTCGCAAAAAGAGCCGAAAGAGGCCAAACAAAACAGAGTTTGAGCTAATAAGCTTTGAATATCTGTAGAAAGAGTCCAAAGTGACCAATTCTTTTGGACGCTAAGGTGTCCGGGAAATTAGTCCGAAGTGACAAATTGTAAGCAAAAGGTACTAAGTTACCAGTTTTCAGACTCCAAGTAGTCGAAGACATTTGTAAGATTTTAATCAATCTCTAAGTAGCTGAGGGGATCCGAGCCTCCAAAATTGTACTCCTAAGTCTTTCTTTGCGCCTAACCATCTTCGACTACACTTCGAAGCTGCTTAGGCCCAAAGAGGGGCTGGGAAGTAAGGAGACAATTTTAAAATGTTATTCTTTATTATTCGAACAGATTACATTACATTACGAAAAATCTGTGTCTATACCAAGAAGAAATCGAAGACCCCTTCGATCTCTAGAGCTACCACTAAAGACGGAACGACTAGTTCCAGAGCCAAGAGTCCTGATAACCTTACGTTTAATT